>JALJVW010002263.1:0-12791 GCA_024865655.1 Emberiza elegans
AGCCTGGAGGTGGGGGATCGGCCAGGCTCCGTGTTCAGGATCCCGAGTGCAGCAAGCGGGAGAGTTCGCCTGGGAGAGGCCCCACGAGGGAGTGGCTGGTGGGAGGCTGCAAGGGCTCCTTTTTGGGTCTGCTTGCAGGGCCCCAAGTGAGGGGCTCGGTCCCAGCCATGGTTCATCCTATTTTTACTTAACAACAGCTTTCTTTAGGGGTGAGAACAGGGATGTTGCCACACAGAGAGAACAAAAACAGCTGCCCAGGGCTGCTGCTAAAGGAACCAGGAGCTGGTTGGGCAGCAGCAGTGCCTGGAGCAGAACAGTGTTTGTGAGGGCTGAGCCCAGGGGCTGTTGGCCAAGGCCGAGGCCCAGGGAGCATTGTCCAGCTGGCAGGGCGGCCTGAAGGGAGGGAATGCGGCAGCACAGGGGCCCATGGAACCAAGGGACCATTGTGACACCGTGGTGCCCTGATAGACCAAGGGCTGGTGACACTGTGGGGCCCTGTGAGAACAAGGGACATTGGGACATTGTCACACCCCATGGAACCAAGGTCCACTGTGACATTGCAAGGCCTCATGGAACCATGGAAAAAGACCCTTGAGACACTTCACAACCTCATGGAACCAAGGGCTGTTGTGGCTAAGGGGAGACTCATGTGGAATCATGGAGACCATTTGTGACACTTCGAGGCCCCATGGGTAAGCAAAGCATTGTGACCTTTGTAGGCACCATGGAACCAAGGAGACCATTGTGACACTGTGGGGCACCATGAAACCAAAAGGCCTTTGTGACCCTGCAGGGCTGCATGTGGAACCAAGGGCCGTGTGACATTGCCAGGCCTTCTGTCATCAAGTGGTGCATTGTGACACTAAGAAACCAAGGGGACCATTGTGACACTGCAGGGCTTCATGGAACCAAAGCTCCAGGGTGCCCTTCAGAGGCCGCCTCTCATCAATGCTCCATTGTGACACCGTGGAGCCAACAGGAGACCATTGTGACACCCTACAAACCCTCATGGTCCAAGGCCCATTGTGACATTGCAGGGCTCACGGAACAGAGGGAGTGACATGACATTGTGAGGCCTGTGGGCTTCAAGAAGACCATTGTGGCACTTCAAAGGCCTCATGGAATCCTTGGGGCCTTTGTGACACAGGACCTTCAGGAAGCTAGGAGCCATTGTGAAACTGTGGGACCCATGGAACCAAGGCAACCTTGTGACACCTCAGGGCCCCATAAAACCAAGGGGACACAGAACAGGTCTGGCTGGTTTGGCCTCCCGTGGGCCCACCTGACTGGTCCAGCTGACCTTAGCATGTTGAGGTCTCTTCTCATCTGCTGCTGAAACACTGGGGCTCGATGCTTTCCTTCCTGTAAAAGAACTGTCCTTCTCTATCAGGCCATGACCAGAACTGGGATTTCAAAGCCAAATTCCCTTCTATCCGGGCATTGTTCCATAGCTTAATATTGCCAGGACAAGTCTGTCTGCCTGTGCTTTCAAAAAGGGTCACCTCTCATCTGTGCCCAAAACCCTGGGAAGGCTCTGTGCTTTCCTTCCTATGGAAGAGAACTCTCCTTCCTAGCCAGGTTCCCGATGTCTCAAATTTGGGTCCACCTCCAACACTGCCTATTGGGACAGACTGGAGGAGATTGTTGGCTTGGATCATTTCATGTGTGGGGAGGAAGGGGCAGGTCAGCTTTGCCCTGCCCGGGTGAGCCCAGCCCTGCCTGCCCTGGAACCAATCCCCCAGAGCCTCCATCCCAGCCCCGCAGTGTCTGCCAGCCCCTGGCACAGCACAGGCAATGCTCCACAGCCACCTCTGCAGCCCCCCAGCCCAGCTCCTGGGGACCAAATGACCCCAGTCCCCACCTGGAAGGGCCCAGGAAGACCAAGGGGTATTTAAGTCTGACCACAAGGCAAGCACACATCTTGACCCTCCCTCCTCTTGCAATTTCCATCTGAACAACACTGGAATCAGGTGGGGTGCTTCTCTGTATCTTATATATCTTTCTCTCTTTCTGTGTCTACTTCTCTATTTCTTTCTCTCTGCAAATTTTGATTACCTTAAAATGGAATGGGCATAGAGATTCTGAAGTTGAATGGGCCAAGTTAATGCTTTGAGAAGTGTGTTTTGCTGATTGAATATTTACAATGTACCTTTGGCCAAAGTTTCTCTGATTTTCTAAATTTACCAATAAAATCTGGTCAGTTGTTTTGAGCTCCTGAGGATCTCTGGTAGCTATTTCTCCAGTACATCCAACTCAGAGGACACCAATAATTGTAATTCCTTTAAAATGTCTCATGGAAAAAATTGTTTGGGGCATGGGGTGCAGGCTTGTATGTGTCCTGTAGCTGCAGTGAGGCAGGGCTTTCCCAGCCCATTCCACCTCCATTTCCCAGCTGCAGCCCTGGTGCCTCTGGTGCTGCTTGCCCAGCCCAGGGACGCTCTCCTTGTCTGCCCATTCCCCACGGTCTCTGGGCAGGGCTGGCTCAGTGGGGGGCTGCTGACATCCTCAGCAACACAGAGGCTGCTGCTGAATTCTCCTGCTCAGAGCTCGACATGTATTCAACTGAATGTAACATATTTAAAAGACAGTGAGAAAACATTTGTGAGGTCCTGCTTAGGTTTTCTTCCTGTAATACATTGATATGTGCAATCTCAACTGACACTGTGTCAAAGTACCAGTGTTCTGCCCTGCAACCTGGGGACACTTTCATATGAGTTCTGTCCCTCAGTGGGAGCCATTTAGAGTTAAAGGAATTTGGACTTTGAATCTGATTTTGAGTTTTTGAGGAGGTTTGGAGCACTCAGGAGGCACTGATGGGTGTGATGCAAAAAAAAGCACCAAAGGCCCAGAGGGTCATTGAAGTCCCTGTGCTGTGTCTGTGCTGCTGAGCTGGGCGGGCTCTGGCCCAGAGGCAGCTGCTGGCAAGGGCAGCGCTGCAGAGACAGCTCTGGGCAGGAGCAACTCCTGTGCAGAGCCCAGCAGGGCTGGGGCACTGCCAGGGCCCCTCAGGGACACCAGCAGGGCACAGACTTAGGCTCCCAGGGGCTCAGCACTGGCAGGGGGCTGTGCCATGGCCCAGAGGGGCTGTGTCACAGCAGCACCTCTGTGGCTGTGTCCTAGAGGCACAGGCAGCTGGCATGTCAGCAGGGGCTGTGTGACAGCACAAGTGGGCTGTGTGAGCTCACAGACTGAGCTCTGACATCACAGAGTTTGTTGTGTGAGGTCATGGAGCAGCTCCAGCATCATAGAGGGGTCTGTGTGACATCATGGAGCAGGCTGTGATGGTCATGGTGTGTGCAGTGGCGTTACAGAGCAGGGTGTGAGGTCATAGTGTGTGCAGTGACATTACAGAGTGGCAGTATGGCATCACAGAGGGTTGTGTGACATCGCTGATGGACTTGTGACATCGCCAAGGTGGCTGTGACATCATAGAGTAGGGTGTAAGGCCATAGAGCAGACTGTTACCATCATGGAGGGTGGCTCTGTGACATCAGACTGGGTTGTGACATCCTGGATGTCTGAGTAACATGACAGAACCGGCTGTGACATCACAGAAGAGGCGTGACATCAGGGGTGATTTGTGACCTCAGACTGCAGCTGTGACAGCCCAGAGTGATATCAGCATTGGCTCTGTGACATCACATAGGTTGTTTCATCCATGCTGGGCTTTAACATCACAGGGCCTGTGTGACATCATATTGGTTCTGTGGAATCACAGATGGCTCTGTGACATGACAGGGGGCTGTGTGAGGTCACTGGGAGGTCCCTCTGCCTGGCCCCTCACAGTTCCCCCAGAGCAGTTCAACCCTGCTCGTGCACAGCAGGGTCCCCTGTCCCCGGGTCCCCTGGCCCCCCAGCCTCCCCAGAGGATGTTCCACGAGATCGAGCCCAGAGCCTGACACGGGGCCGGGGCGGGGCCCTGGGGGTGCCACAGGGGACAGGGACCCCTTGAGGTGCAGCATCCCCTGTGTCCCCCCAGGGGCCAGAGCCTGGGCCAGGGCTCCGTGCTCCCCCTCTTACAAACGAGGGCTGAGGCGCTGAAAAAAAAATCCCCAGCAAGGAATCAGCAAAAAAACCAGATTGAATATTAAAGGAGCAGCACAAGTTCTTGGCAAAGTCAAACTCTGCTCCTGACTGGGCACTCTAGGCACACCAAAAAAAAAGCAACAAAAAACCAAACAAAATCAGTCAAAAAGAAAAATGAACCAAAACCAGGACTTGACTGATACCTTACGGGACTTCAGCATTTAGCAAAGAACAGCACTTAACAGTATTTAACCTTACTTGTAACCTAGGACTTAATGATGTAGCTCTGCAATAAAACTTAACAATATTCAACAGCTTATCACTTCTATTCAATGTAACAACTTAGCAAAGAACAACTCTTAGCAGCATTGAACTCAGCTTACAGCTTGTGACTCACCATCACTTGCAGGCCTGAATGGCTCAGCTCTCAGGCACTCAAGCCCTCAGAGGCAGCATTTGTGCCACATTTCCCCAGCACAGGCACTCCTGTGTGCACACTGAACACCAAGAGTCAATGCAAGGCACCTGTGAGCAATTCCCCTGAGGGCAGGGGAATGCTCCCTGAGGGATGTTTTGGCATCTCCCCAGCGGGCAAGGGCTGAGCCTGGAGGGGGGGGGTCAGCCCAGGCTCCGTCGTTGTTCAGGATCCCCGGTGCAGCAAACGGAGGTTCCTGGCTGGGAGAGCCCCCACTGCGGGGGTGGCTGGCCCAGGAGGCTGCAAGGGCTCCTTTGGGCGCTTCTTGCAGGGCCCCCAAGAGAGGGCTTCAGTCCCAGCCATGGTTCATCCTGGCTGCACGGCCCCCAGCAGCTTTCTTTGGCAGGGTGAGAACAGGGATGTTGTGCCACGCAGGGGAACAGAAACAGCTGCCAGGGGCTGCTGCTAAAGGAACCAGGAGCTGGTTGGGCAGCAGCAGTGCCTGGAGCAGACAGTGTTTGTGAGGAGCTTAGCCCAGGGGCTGTTGGCCAAGGCTGAGGCCCAGGAGCATTTCTCAGCTGGCGGGGCGGCCTGAGAAGGGAGGGAGATGCAGCAACACAGGGCCCATGGACCAAGGGACCATTGTGACACCGTGGTGCCCTGATAGACCAAGGGGCCCTGGTGGCACTGTGGCGCCCCTGTGAGAACAAGGACATTGGGACATTGTGTCACACCCTATGAACCAAGGTCCACTGTGACATTGCAAGGCCTCATGGAACCATGGAACCTTGGAAAGACCATTGAGACACTTCACAACCTCATGGAACCAAGGGGCTGTTGTGGCACTAAAGGGAGACTCATGGAATCGTGGAGACCATTGTGACACTCCCCGAGGCCCCATTAACAAAACAATGTGACACTGTGGGGCACCATGGAACCAAGACCATTGTGACTTTTGTGAGGCACCATGAAACCAAAGAGGCCTTTGTGAGTCCTGCAGGGCTGCATGGAACCAAGGCCATTGTGACATTACCAGGCCTTCTGTCATCAGTGGTGCATTGTGACACTAAGAAACCAAGGGGACCATTGTGACACTGCAAGGCTTCATGGAACCAAAGCTCAGGGTGACACAGAGGCTGCCTCTCATCAATGCTCCATTGTGACACCCGTGGAGCCAATGGAGACCATTGTGACACCACAAACCCTCATGGTCAAAAGGCCCATTGTGACATTGCAGGGCTCACGGAACAGAGGGTGACATGACATTGTGAGGCCTGTGGAAGCACAGGAGACCATTGGCACTTCAAGGCCTCATGGAATCCTTGGGGCCTTTGTGACACCCCATGGGACCTTCAGGAAGCTGGGAGCCATTGTGAAACTGTGGGACCCCATGGAACCAAAGGCAGCCTTGTGACACCTCAGGGCCCCATAAAACCAAGGGACACACAGAACAGGTCTGGCTGGTTTGGCCTCCCGTGGGCCACCTGACTGGTCAGCTGACCTTGGCATGTTGAGGGTCTCTTCTCATCTGCTGCTGAAACACTGGGGCTCTGTGCTTTCCTTCCTGTGGTAAAGAACTGTCCTTCTCCTCAGGCCATGACCAGAACTGGGATTTCAAAACCAAATTCCCTTCTATCAGGCATTGTTCCCATAGCAATATTGCCAGGACAAGTCTGTCTGCCTGTGCTTTCAAGGGTCACCTCTCATCTGTGCCCAAAACCCTGGGGAAGGCTCTGTGCTTTCCTTCCTATGGAGAGAACTGTCCTTCCTGGCCAGGTTCCGTGTCTCCAAATTTGGGTCCACCTCAACACTGCCTATTGGGACAGACTGGAGAGATTGTTGGCTTGGATCATTTCATGTGTGGGGGAGGAGGGGCAGGTCCCAGCTTTGCCCCTGCCCGGTGAGCCCAGCCTGCCCCTGCCCTGGAACCCCAATCCCCCAGAGCCTCCATCCCAGCCCCCGCAGTGTCTGCCAGCCCCTGGCACAGCACAGGCAATGCTCCACAGCCACCTCTGCAGCCCCCAGCCCAGCTCCTGAGGGACCAAATGACCCCAGTCCCCACCTGGGGGAAGGGCCCAGGAAGACCAAGGGTATTTAAGTCTGACCACAAAGGCAAGCACACATCTTGACCCTCCCTCCTCTTGCAATTTCCATCTGAACAACACTGGAATCAGGTGGGGGTGCTTCTCTGTATCTTATATGTCTTTCTCTCTTTCTGTGTCTACTTCTCCTATTTCTTTCTCTCTGCAAATTTTGATTACCTTAAAATGGAATGGGCATAGAGATTCTGAAGTTAATGGGCCAAGTTAATGCTTTGAGAAGTGTGTTTGCTGATTGAATGTTATAATGTACCTTTGGCCAAAGTTTCTCTGATTTTCTAAATTTACCAATAAAATCTGGTCAGTTGTTTTGAGCTCCTGAGGATCTCTGGTAGCTATTTCTCAGTACATCAACTCAGAGGACACCAATAATTGTAATTCCTTTAAAATGTCTCATGGAAAAAAATTGTTTGGGGCATGGGGTCAGGGCTTGTGTGTCCTGCTTGGCACAGCCCAGGCAGGGCTTTCCAGCCCATTCCACACTCCATTTCAGCTGCAGCCCCTGGTGCCTCTGAGTGCTGCTTGCCCAGCCCGGGGGACGCTCTCCTTGTCTGCCCATTCCCCCGGTCTCTGGGCAGGGCTGGCTCAGTGGGGCTGCTGACATCCTCCAACTTGCAGAGGCTGCTGCTGAATTCTACTGCTCAGAGGCTCGGCGTGTATTCCAACTAGATGTAACATTTTAAAAGACAGTGAGAAAACATTTGTGAGGTCCTGCTTAGGTTTTTCTTCCTGTAATACATTGATATGCAATCTCAAGACCCTGTGTCAAAGTACCAGTGTTCTGCCCCTACCTGCAACCTGGGGACACTTTCATATGAGTTATGTCCCTCGGTGGGAGCCATTTAGAGTTAAAAGGAATTTGGACTTTGAATCTGATTTTGAGTTTTTGAGGAGGTTTGGAGCACACTCGGAGGCACTGATGAGTGTGATGCAAAAGGCATAAAAGGCAGAGGGTCATTGAAGTCCCTGTGCTGTGTCTGTGCTGCTGAACTGGGCCGGGCTCCTGGCCCAGAGGCAGCTGCTGGCAAGGGCAGCGCTGCAGAGAGACAGCTCTGGGCAGGAGCAGCTCCTGTGCAGAGCCCAGCAGGGCTGGGGCACTGCCAGAGCCCCTCAGGGACACCAGCAGGGCACAGACTGAGGCTCCCAGGGCTCAGCACTGGCAGGGGCTGTGCCATGGCCCAGAGGGCTGTGTCACAGCAGCACCTCTGTGGCTGTGTCCTAGAGGCTGGGAGAGCAGCTGGCATGTCAGCAAAGGGGCTGTGTGACAGCACAGAGTGGGCTGTGTGAGCTCACAGACTGGGCTCTGACATCACAGAGTTTGTTGTGTGAGGTCATGGAGCAGCTCCAGCATCATGGGGTCTGTGTGACATCATAGAGCAGGCTGTGATGGTCATGGTGTGTGCAGTGACGTTACAGAGCAGGGTGTGAGGTCATAGTGTGTGCAGTGACATTACAGAGTGGCAGTATGGCATCACAGAGGGGTTGTGTGACGCCGGCTGATGGACTTGTGACATCAAGGTGGCTGTGACATCATAGAGTGGGGTGTAAGGCCATAGAGCAGACTGTACCATCATGGAGGGTGGCTCTGTGACATCAGACTGGGTTGTGACATCGCTGGATGTCTGAGTAACATGACAGAACCGGCTGTGACATCACAGAAACCGTGACATCAAGGGTGATTTGTGACCTCAGACTGCAGCTGTGTGACAGCCCAAGTGATATCCCAGCATTGGCTCTGTGACATCACATGGGGGATTTGTTTCATCCCATGCTGGGCTTTAACATCACAGGGCCTGTGTGACATCATAGGTGGTTCTGTGGAATCACAGATGGCTCTGTGACATGACAGGGGGCTGTGTGAGGTCACTGGGGGTCCCTCTGCCCGGCCCCCCTCACAGTTCCCCCAGAGCAGTCCAGCCCTGCTCGTGCGCAGCAGGGTCCCCTGTCCCCTGGGTCCCCTGGCCCCCAGCCTCCCCAGAGGATGTTCCACGAGATGAGCCCAGAGCCTGACCACAGGGGCCGGGGGCGGGGCCCTAGGGGTGGCACAGGGGACAGGGACCCCGGCAGCATCCCGTGTCCCCAGGGCCAGAGCCTGGGCCAGGGCTCCTTCACCCTCTGCCACAAACGAGGGGCTGAGGCGCTGAAAAATCCCCAGCAAGGAATCAGCAAAAACCAGATTGAATATTAAGGGAGAGCAGCACAGGTTCCTTGGCAAGGTCACTCTGCTCCTGACTGGGCACTCTAGGCACACCAAAAAACAAAGCAACAAAAAAACCAAACAAAATCCAGTCAAAAAGAAATGAACCAAAACCAGGACTTGACTAACAGTATTGAACCTTACTAACCTAGACTTCAGCATTGCAATAAAACTTAAAAGAACAGCACTTAACAGTATTGAACCTTAGCTTGAACTAACCTAGGACTTAATGAGGGTTTGTAGCTCTGCAATAAAACTTATATTAATATTCAACAGCTTACTCACTTCTAAGAATTCAATGTAACAACTTAGCAAAAGAACAACTCTTATGCAGCATTGAACTCAGTCTCTCTGAGGCCTCTCGGTTTCTCAGAAGGAAAAATCCTAAAGGAAGGATTTTATGACAACTCACCATCACTTGCAGGCCTGACTGGCTCAGCTCAAGGCACTCAAGCCCTCAGAGGCAACATTTGTTACATTTCCCCAGCACAGGCACTCCTGTGTGCACCAGACACCAAGAGTCAGTGCAAGGCACCTGTGAGCAATTCCCCTGAGGGCGGGGAATGCTCCCTGAGGATGTTTGGCATCTCCCAAGCAGGCAAGGGCTGAGCCTGGAGGGGTGGGGGGATCGGCCCAGGCTCCGTGGTTGTTCAGGATCCCGAGGTGCAGCAAGCGGGAGGTTCCCGCCTGGGGAGGCCCACTCTGGGGGGTGGCTGGCCCAGGAGGCTACAGGGCTCCTTTTGGGAGCTGCTTGCAGGGCCCCAAGGAGGGGCTTCAGTCCCAGCCATGGTTCATCCTGGCCGCCTTGGCCCCAGCAGCTTTCTTTGGCAGGGGTGAGAACAGGGATGTTGTGCCATGCAGGGAACAGAAACAGCTGCCAGGGCTGCTGCTAAAGGAACCAGGAGCTGGTTGGGCAGCAGCAGTGCCTGGAGCAGACAGTGTTTGTGAGGAGCTGAGCCCAGGGGCTGTTGGCCAAGGCCGAGGCCCAGGAGCATTTCTCAGCTGGCAGGGGCGGCCTGAGAAGGGGGGGGAATGCAGCAGCACAGGGCCCATGGAACCAAGGGACCATTGTGACACCGTGGCGCCCTGATAGACCAAGGGGCCCATGGTGACACTGTGGGGCCCTGTGAGAACAAGGGACATTGGGACATTGTCACCCCATGGAACAAAAGGTCCACTGTGACATTACAAGGCCTCATGGAACCATGGAACCTTGGAAAGACCATTGAGACACTTCACAACCTCCTCATGGAACCAAGGGGCTGTTGTGGCACTGAGGAGACTCATGGAATCATGGAGACCATTGTGACACTCAACGAGGCCCCATGGCATAAGCAAAGCATTGTGACGCTGTGGGGCACCATGGAACCAAGGAGACCATTGTGACACTGTGGGGCACCATGAAACCAAGAGGCCTTTGTGACCCTGCAGGGCTGCATGGAACCAAGGGCCATTGTGACATTACCAGGCCTTCTGTCATCAGTGGTGCATTGTGACACTAAGAAACCAAGGGGACCATTGTGACACTGCAGGGCTTCATGGAACCAAAGCTCCCAGGGTGACACAGAGGGCCGCCTCTCATCAATGCTCCATTGTGACACCCGTGGAGCCAACGAGGAGACCATTGTGACACCACAAACCCTCATGGTCCAAAGGCCCATTGTGACATTGCAGGGGCTCACGGAACAGAGGAGTGACATGACATTGTGAGGCCTGTGGAAGCACAGAGACCATTGTGGCACTTCAAGGCCTCATGGAATCCTTGGGGCCTTTGTGACACCCGTGGGACCTTCAGGAAGCTGGGAGCCATTGTCAAACTGTGGGACCCCCATGGAACCAAGGCAGCCTTGTGACACCTCAGGGGCCCCATAAAACCAAGGGGACACAGAACAGGTCTGGCTGGTTTTGGCCTCCCGTGAGCCCACCTGACTGGTCCAGCTGACCTTGGCATGTTGAGGGTCTCTTCTCATCTGCTGCTGAAACACTGGGGCTCCGTGCTTTCCTTCCTGTGGTAAAGAACTGTCCCTTCTCCTCCAGGCCATGACCAGAACTGGGATTTCAAAACCAAATTCCCTTCTATCAGGCATTGTTCCCATAGCAATATTGCCAGGACAGAATCTGTCTGCCTGTGCTTTCACAAGGGTCACCTCTCATCATGCCCCAAAACCCTGGGGAAGGCTCTGTGCTTTCCTTCCTATGGAAGAGAACTGTCCTTCCTGGCCAGGTTCTGTGTCTCAAATTTGGGTCCACCTCAACACTGCCTATTGGGACAGACTGGAGGAGATTGTTGGCTTGGATCATTTCATGTGTGGGGAGGAAGGGGGCAGGTCCAGCTTTGCCTGCCCGGTGAGCCCAGCCCTGCCTGCCCTGGAACCCCAATCCCCCAGAGCCTCCATCCCAGCCCGCAGTGTCTGCCAGCCCTGGCACAGCACAGGCAATGCTCCACAGCCACCTCTGCAGCCCCAGCCCAGCTCCTGAGGGGACCAAATGACCCCAGGCCCCACCTGGGGAAGGGCCCAGGAAGACCAAAGGGGTATTTAAGTCTGACCACAAAGGCAAGCACACATCTTGACCCTCCCTCCTCTTGCAATTTCCATCTGAACAACACTGGAATCCAGGTGGGGTGCTTCTCTGTATCTTATATATCTTTCTCTCTTTCTGTGTCTACTTCTCCTATTTCTTTCTCTCTGCAAATTTTGATTACCTTAAAATGGAATGGGCATAGAGATTCTGAAGTTGAATGGGCCAAGTTAATGCTTTGAGAAGTGTGTTTTGCTGATTGAATGTTACAATGTACCTTTGGCCAAAGTTTCTCTGATTTTCTAAATTTACCAATAAAATCTGGTCAGTTGTTTTTGAGCTCCTGGGGATCTCTGGTGAGCTATTTCTCAGTACATCAACTCAGGGACACCAATAATTGTAATTCCTTTAAAATGTCTCATGGAAAAAAGAATTGTTTGGGGCATGGGGTGCGGGCTTGTTGTGTGTCCTGCTTGGCACAGCCAGGCAGGGGCTTTCCCAGCCCCATTCCACACTCATTTTCCAGCTGCAGCCCCTGGTGCCTCTGAGTGCTGTAGCCCAGCCCAGGGACGCTCTCCTTGTCTGCCCATTTCCCCAGGGTCTCTGGGCAGGGCTGGCTCAGTGGGGGGCTGCTGACATCTCAGCAACTTGCAGAGGCTGCTGCTGAATTCTACTGCTCAGAGCTCGACGTGTAACAACTGAATGTAACATGTTTAAAAAGACAGTGAAAAAACATTTGTGAGGTCCTGCTTAGGTTTTCTTCTGTAATACATTGATATGTGCAATCTCCAAGTGACACTGTGTCAAAGTGCCAGTGTTCTGCCCTACCGGCAACCTGGGGACACTTTCATATGGTAATGTCCCTCAGTGGGAGCCATTTAGAGTTAAAGGAAGTTTGGACTTTGAATCTGATTTTGAGTTTTTGAGGGAGGTTTGGGCACACTCGGGAGGCACTGATGAGTGTGATGCAAAAGAGCACCAAAGGCAGAGGTCATTGAAGTCCCTGTGCTGTGTCTGTGCTGCACAGGCTGGGCCGGACTCCTACAGCCCAGAGGCAGCGCTGGCAGGGGCAGGCTGCAGAAGACAACTCTGGGCAGGGAGCAGCTCCACATGCACAGCCCAGCAGGGCAGGGCACTGCAGGAGCCCCTCAGGGACACCAGCAGGGCACAGACTGAGCTCCCAGGGGCTCAGCACTGTGGCAGGGGCTGTGCCATGGCCCAGAGGGGGCTGTGTCACAGCAGCACCTCTGTGGCTGTGTCCTAGGGGCACAGGCAGCTGGCATGTCAGCAAGGGGGGCAGCCTTGAGCAGCACAGAGTGGGCTGTGTGAGCTCACAGACTACAGGCTCTGACATCCCAGGGGATTTGTTGGCCAAGGAGTCATGGAGCAGCTCCAGCATCATGGGGGAGTCTGTGTGACATCATAGAGCAGAGCTGTGATGGTCATGGTGTGTGCAGTGACGTTACAAGGCAGGGTGTGAGGAGGTCATGGTGTGACATTACAGGTGGCAGTATGGCATCACAGAGAGGTTGTG
>JALJVW010002264.1:0-21379 GCA_024865655.1 Emberiza elegans
CTGGGACATTGTGGGGCCTCATAGAACCAGGGGAACATAGAACAGATCAGACTGATTTGGCCTTCCAGGGGGGACCTGACAGGACTGTCTGATCTCATTATGTCAAGGGCTGCCTCACATGTGTAGGAGGATGTGAATATATGTGTGTTATAAATGGACGAGGCTTTAAATATATATATATACACCTGTACTTGCCCCTGACTAGTCCTAGTTATCCTTGATGGGCTGCAGCTGTGATGTTCTTCATTGGGCTCAGCTGTGGCTTGTCAAGGTAACTAGGATAAAAGGGGTGGGCTACTTGACAGGCAGAACCTCGAAGGAGCTCTGACTAAGGAAGATCTTGTTCCCTGTGAAGATCTGCCCACAAGACAACAATGAGAGGTACAGGACTTATGAAATATAATAGCTTTAACAACATGGGACTTATCTAATAAACTATTGGACTTATGAAATATGTTAACTACAACACACATGTGCCCATGAAACACTGGGGCATTGTGCTTTTCCTTCCTGTGTCTCTTTTCAGACACCCATGGACAAAATTGATACTCCCCCCTAAAATTTTCCAGTATGCAAGGGAATCTGTCAGAGAAAAACCTGCCAGCTCTGTCTGGCCTTGGCCTCTGGTGGTCACATCTCATCTGTCTTGGAAGCACCAGGACTCTGTGCCTTCCTTGCTTTGGAGAAGAACCGGCCTTCTTGTCCAGGGGCCATGGCAGAAAGTGGAATTTGGCAGCCAATATTCCATCTATCCCAGGATTGCTCCCAGACAAAAGCTGCCAGGACAGACAGCTCTGCTGGGCCCTGGCCTCAGATGATTTTCTTAGACTATGAGGAAAATGTTATCATCTGAAAGCACCTTGGAGAGGGCCCAAAGATCTCCCAGGCTGTGGTTTGCATAACCCGTATATGGAGGCTGATGTGCCTGGGTTCAGTTGTGAAGTGACTGAGGACAGAACAGGAGTGGCCTGGCAGTGCTGGAAGGATGGATTCAGAAATGGTGGAATTTTTTCTCCATAGTGGGAAAGAGCCAGATAGAGAAATGATAGCACAAATGCAGCAGGGGAGATCAAGACTAGACATAATGGAAAAGAAATTTAACTCCCAGGTCAGGGCTGTGGTGCAGAACATCCCCCAGAAGGAGCCTGGGTCAGCCCAAGGCTCTGTGTGGGCAGGCAGAGGCAGGCAGGAGGCAGAGCTGTCAGCAAAGGAAGGGCCCAGCCAGGTGGGGCAGCCGGGGGATGCCAACAGCCTGCAGGGACAGAGGCGCAGGGCAGGGACACCGTCACACAGCCTGGGCTGCACAGGGCACAGGCATGTGCAGCAGCTGCAAGACAGCCCTGCCAGAGCCAACTTGGGCAGCACTTTGGCCATGGCTGCTGGGCCTGGGCCTGAGCCAGGAGCAGGAGACAAGTGACCCTTGCAGGCCTGGGGCCTCATTGCCTCCTTGTCCCTGCTATCCCGCACACTGCCCAGTGTAGCAATAAACATACACTTTCTAACTTTAAACTGTTAGAGAGTCTTTGTCCGTCACAGTTGGATACCGATACTAGACCAATATCCATATATTTTTAATAAATCACATCACTACCTCCAGTGTTTTGCTCTAACTGGAACCTGGGGACACTTTCTCAGTCATGTCCCTCAAGTGGGACCCATTAAAACTTCAAGAAACTTTGGAGTTTAAATTTAACTTTGAGTTGTTGAGAAGTTTTTTGAGCACTCTCTCAGGGACTGAGTCTGATGTAAACACCACCAAATCCCCAAGAGGCTCATTAAAGTCCTTGTGCTGTGTCTGTGCTGCTGAGCTTTAAAGGAACAGCTCTTCCCAGGCCCAGCTCCTCTCCCAGCCCAGCAGGGCTGAGGGCTCTGCCTGCAGGCACTGAGGGGACAGGAGCCAGGCAGAGACAGGCTGTAGGCAACCAGGATTGGGAAGACATTGAGCTGAGACTTCACTTGGGGAAAGATCTTCACAGCCCTCTGCATGGTGAGTGTGTGGGTGCAGGGCAATGTCCCCTGTGCTCCTGGAGGGATCTCCTGAAGCCAGCACACCCCACATACCTGGGGGATGTGTCAGGAGAACTCTCCCACTTTCTCTGTGGCACAGGAGGAGGAGGAGGAGGATGTGCTGCAGAGCGGGGCTGCCCTGGGCACTGTCAGAGGGACAGGGCAGGATGACTTCTGCTGCCAGGGACGGCTGCAGGGGCTGAAGCTGGGGCTGCAGCCAGGGCTGCCCAGGGCTGTCCTGCAGAGCAGCTCCTGCAGCCCTCAGGGCTCTTGGCCAGCCCAGGGCATGTGCCACCTGCCAGGGGCAGCTCTCAGCCTGCCTGGCAGCTCCCCATGGACGCTGCAGGGCAGAAGTTGGAGCTGGAAGGAGCCACCCCCATCAGGGCAGATTCCTCCTGCTGTGGAGATAGTGCTGCATGGCCAGGGCTGCTCTCAGCTTTCTCCTAAAGGGAAGGGAAAGGGGCTGTCAGCTTTGGCTGTGTCACTGAGACTCCTGCACTGTCAGCCTGGGCATCAGCAGATGGGCCTCAGATCTCCCTCAGAAAGTGCCTCCTCAGCCTCCTCTCCCTACAGACAGCAGCAGCAGCACCTTGGCTTGCAGCATCTCTGTTTGTCTGCCCTGCCCTTAAGGCCCTGCTGCCAGGGAGATGCCCCTGGGCAGTGCCCTGTGATGGGAGGGCTCTTCAGGGCAGAGCTGAGCCCCCAGGGCTGGGCTGGGCTCTGGCAGCACTGGCAGGGACAAGGCTTGGATAAAGAGAATCAGCTCCCAGAAGGCACAACTGCAGGCAGCAGAGAGCCAGACCAACCCTCGGTATCCCATCCTGTCCAGCTGCACAGGGAAAGAGAGAAGGGCTTAGAGAAATTGAAATTGTAGCCTTTAAAAACTCCACTTGATTTTTCAAGTACATTTTGATTTCAATCAACATGAACTAGAGGGAGGTGTAATGACGAAAGGGCTCCTGTGTAGGGACAAGCAGGTCTGACTGCATGGGGGCACAGGGAGCCCTGTTTTCCCTCTGGGCTCCCCAGTGTTCAGCCTGAGAGCAATGCTGAAGATAAGGCAGGAACTCAGCAGCACAAACCCAAGCTCAAAAAAATGTTTAGTGAATTGGCCCCACAGAAAGAGAAGTAATTGTGATGGCATTTCTGAAATAAGCCCACAGCATTGACCCAAAGAGATTGTTCCCAGCTTGTCAGTGTCTTCTTTGAACAGCTCACAATGTCCAGAGTGAAGGAATGTCCAACAGCAGCTCCATCAGGCACTTCCTCCTGCTGGCACTGGCAGACACGCGGCAGCTGCAGCTCCTGCACTTCTGCCTCTTGCTGGGCATCTCCCTGGCTGCCCTCCTGGGCAACGGCCTCATCATCAGCGCCGTAGCCTGCGGCCACCACCTGCACACGCCCATGTTCTTCTTCCTGCTCAATCTGGCCCTCAGTGACCTGGGCTGCATCTGCACCACTGTCCCCAAAGCCATGCACAATTCCCTCTGGCACACAAGGAACATCTCCTACTCAGGATGTGCTGCTCAGCTTTTCTTCTTTCTTTTCTTTATGTCAGCAGAGTTTTACCTCCTGACTGTCATGTGCTATGACCGCTACGTGTCCATCTGCAAACCACTGCACTACGGGACCCTCCTGGGCAGCAGAGCTTGTGCCCACATGGCAGCAGCTGCCTGGGCCAGTGCCTTTCTCACTGCTGTGCTACAAACAGCCAATACATTTTCCCTGCCCCTGTGCCATGGCAATGTCCTGGGCCAGTTCTTCTGTGAGGTTCCCCAGATCCTCAAGCTCTCCTGTTCACACTCCAGCCTCAGAAAAATTTGGATTTCATTTCTTGCTGTCTGTTTAGGTTTTGGTTGTTTTGTGTTCATTGTATTCTCCTATGTGCAGATCTTCAGGGCTGTGCTGAGGATCCCCTCTGAGCAGGGAAGACACAAAGCCTTTTCCACCTGCCTCCCTCACCTGGCCGTGGTCTCCCTCTTGGTCAGCACTGGCTTTTTTGCCTATGTTAAGCCCCCCTCCATGTCCTCCACCTCCCTGGATCTGGCCCTGTCAGTTCTGTACTCGGTGGTGCCTCCAGCCCTGAACCCCTTCATCTACAGCCTGAGGAACCAGGAGCTCAAGGCTGCAGCGTGGAGACTGATGAATGGACGATTTAGGAAACATTAAACTGGTTGCCAATTTCTGCATATGTCTTGAAATAAAAGTCATCTTTGATAGTTCTTTTTGGATTGGTTATTTGTTTACTCTCTTTTCATTTTTTAATATTCTCCGTAAACCAAGGCTATTGTTTCTTCCATTTCTTATTTTTTTCTCCCATCTTCACTGTGGCCCCAGACTCTGTCAATGAGGAGCTGCACTCTCGGTGACTTTAAAGGAACTAAAGGATCTCCCAGCAAAGTTTTCACCACAGATCCCCCTTTTGTTCCCCTCTCTGGAGCTGCAGCAGCAATGTCTGTGTGCAGAGCTGGGGGAAGATCAGCGCTGGCACAGCAGCTGTGCCCAGCAGCAGCAGCAGCACTTGGTGTTGCCAGTGCTGCTGCCGTGGCCCTGCCCCGCTGCCCTGGTGGCCCTGGTGTTGCTGCAGGGCCTGAGTGCTCTCGGGGCCTGGGCACAGCCCTGGGGGTGGCAGTGCCAGGGCTGCAGCAGGGACAGGCCATGGGCACTGCTGGGGCAGTGCTGATGCCTCAGCCCAGGCCCTGGGGGCCCCAGGCTCCTTGCCCAGGCTTTCTCAAGAACACGCCCAGGCCAATGCTCAGCACAGAAAAGCCCCGTGAGCAGCCCCAGGCTGGCCGTGGGCAGACTGCGGGCAAACAGCATGGCTGGGGCTCTGCAAGGGCCCTGGGGCAGATGGGAAGGAGCAGCAGAGCAGGGGCTGATCCATCCCCAGTGCGCTGCACAGCCCAGGGCAGCGTCCCAGAGCATCCTCATGCAGCTGCCAACAACATCCCCCCTCTGCAGCCCTGGCCTCTCCCCCAGCTCACACAGGTGCCCCATCCTTGCAGGCACAGACAGCCCCTGTTTGTATTGCACAGAGCAGGGGGAGCACCCCCTTGCTGTTGGTGTGGGGACATGAACCTGAGGGAACACAAATGCCATCAGCCCCTGGGGCCAGCAGGGGCTGGGGGACAACAGGAAAACCACACAGGACAACCCTTTGAGTTCACCAATTCTAACCTGCACCCTAACACCACCCTGTCTGCCCTGAGCCTCCAGATTATACAACCGCAGGTCCCTCATGTCCTTTCAACCAGCCTTCTGTTCCAGTCCCCTCACCAACCTCGTTGCCCTTCTCTGGACATGCTCCAGGCCCTCCATGGCCTTCCTAAATTGGGGGCCTAGAACTGGACACAGCACTTGAGGTGTGGCCTCACCAGTGCTGAGGGCAGGGGAAGAATCACTGCCCTGCTCCTGCTGGCCACACCATTCCTGATCCAGGCCAGGAGCCATTGGCCTTCTTGCCCACCTGGGCACACTGCTGGCTCATGTCCAGCCTGCTGTCCATCAGTGCCCCAGGTCCCTTTCTGCCTGGCTGCTGTCCAGCCACTCTGTCCCCAGCCTGTAGCGCTGCAGGGGTTGTTGTGGCCAAAGTGCAGGACCCGGCACTTTGTCCTGTTCAACCTCACCTTGCTGGATTTGGGCCCTGAATCCAGCCTGTCCAGGTCCCTCTGCAGAGCCCTCCTACCTGTCCAGCAGAACAACACTTGCATCCAACTTGGTCACCACAGTTCCATGATGCCCTAGAGTATCACAACGGTCTCCATGATTCTAGGAGTCTATACAGGTTCACAATGACCTCTTTGTTCTGTGGTGCCCCGTAGTGTCACTATGTCCCTTGGATCCTTGAATCCCACAGTGTCACATTAGATCCTTGGTTCCATGAGCTCTCAGTGCAGCAATACTCTCCTTGGTTCCACAGTGTCCCAGTGGCCTCTTGGTCCCAAGGGGCACCACGGTGTCAAACATATTTCCTTCATTCCATGAGTCCCCTCAGAGCAACACTGGCCCCTTGGTTCCATGGGGTCCTGCAGTGTCACAATGGCCCCATCATTGCACAAGGTCCTGCAGTGTCACAGTGGCCTCCATGGTTCCACAAGGCCACACAGTGTCACAGTGGTCCCTTGGTTCAATGCAGCCCCAGAGTGCCCCAATGGATTCCCTGGCGCTGCAGTGTCACAATGGAGCCGTGGTGACACAAGATCCTGCAGTGCAACGAGGGACCCTTGGTTCCATGGGGCACCAGACTGTCAGAATTGTTCCCTTATGCACTGGTTTTGCATTAATTGACATTTGGTGAGGAGGAAAGAAGCCACCCAGAGAAATGATAATTCTGAGAAGAGCTGCTGAGAGCTTCCTCTGTGCCTAACAGCACCAATCAGTGACTGGTTTGGAAGACTGACACCTTTTCAAACCACTAGAAAGCTGAACACACCTCCATGAACACATATGTTAAAAACAAACAAACCCCAGGAAAAGCTCTCTCTTCCAGCCTGGGAACAGGTAACAAGGCTGGTCTGGCTCCTGTCTCAGCCGGGCCAGGCCTGGTGGACCCTGTCATGGGTCTAGGCCCCTTCTCAGGGACCCTGCCCAGCCCTGTCCCAGCAGAGCCAGGCACCAGCAGCTGCCAGGCAGGGGCAGGGGAGGCCATCAGCCCGTGGCGTGTTACAGCTGAGATCTCAGCCATTTCCCCCCAGTGTGGCCACTACACGAGATCATGTGGCTGAGGCCAGAGGTGGCCTTGTAGCTCACACAGAGAGTGGCCCTGTGCCTGGAACTGAACGCAGCAGGGGCCAGAGCCCGGCCATGGGGCTGATCCTGACACAGCCCCCAGGGCAGCCTGAAATATCCATCACCGTGATTGCTTCAGCTACCACACAGCAAGAATGACATGAGCATCTGCAGGCCCTGGGTGAGATATTAACTCTTTCAGTGCATGGTAAGGCTTACAGACCTTCAGTCCTGCCTCGGGTGAGAGAAAAGGACAGAGTGAAAACAAGTAGAGAACATCGTGAGACATGAAGATCAGTAAGAAGAAGTCAAGTCCCAGATGGGAGGGTTGAGGAGATGCCTCAGCCCTGCGCTGAAATCCTCCTCTAAGACTATGGAGAAAATAAAATTGATACATCAGACTCTTTTTACCCTGTAACTCATTAAAAGTATGCGGGGACAAAGTGTTCAAATTGTAGATATGAGCAAAGGCATTTCTGCTAAAGCAAGCAGATGCTGAAGTAGTTGTGATCCCATGAGAAGTTTCCACAGAGGGAGAAGGAAGAGTGATGAAGGCACTTTACCCTCAGGCAAAGAAGAAAAAGACCTCTGTTCCCAGAGATGAAGATGATCTCAGAAATAGATAAAGAGAACCTTTGCTCTTGAATAGCTCATAGTTAAATTAATATCCCATAAGTGAACATAGTCCATAAATACAGCTGTGGGAAGGCTGTGAAAAGATGGGAGGGACTTCACAATTGCAGAGTCCTGGGCAGGTGCTGTTCGTGGAAATCAAAAGCCATGAGAGAACTGTTTTTTGTGGAGAAGTTTTCCATAAAATGAGAGGGGGGACTCCTCTCCCTAAGTGAACTGAAGAAAGAGTATTCTAGAGGTGATAAACTGACTGAGTTGTTTCTGTGCATTATGAGTGGGAAAGAAAAAGTTGTAAGGGGAAGGAGAAGTGTTTTAAAAGTTTGATTCTGATTCTCATTATTTTTTCTTTTAGTTACTGTTAATAAAATTTTCTTTATAGCCTTTTAAAGTCTTAAGCCTGCTTTGCCTTCCCCCTAATCCTATCTCACAGCAGAAAATGAGTAAGTATATTCTAGTGGGGCACTGGCATTTAGCCAGCACTGAACCCACCACACCTTAGTTCCACCAGTCCCTGCAGTGTCACAATGGCCCCTTGGTTCCATTGGGCTCCAGGGTCTCACCAGGGTCTCCTTGGTCCCATAGTGTCACAATGGCCCCTCAGTTCAACCAGGCCCTGCAGTGTCACAGTGGCCTCCATGGTTCCATGAGGACCCAGAGTGTCACACTGGACTCCTGGCTTCCATTCAGCCCCACAGTGTCACAATGGGGCCTTGGTTCTATGGCACCTTTAGTACGCAGTGTCACTGTGATCCTCTTAGTTCCACGAGGCCCTGCAGTGTCACAATGGCCCCTTGCTTCCCCAGGGCCCTGCAGTGTCACAATCATCACAGAATCACAGAATTAATCAGGCTGGAAAAGACCTTGGAGATCAGCACCTCCAACCTGTGACCCAACACCACCTTGTCACCCAGACCATGGCATTCAGCGCCACATCCAGCCTTTCCTTAAACACCTCCAGGGATGGTGACCCCACCACCTCCCTGGGAAGCCCATTCCAGTGCCCAATGACCCATTCTGTGAAGAACCTTTTCCTAATGTCCAGCAGAAATGTCCCATGGTGCACCTGAATGCCGTGTCCTCTTGTCCAGTCACTGTTCCATGGGAGAAGAGCTCGACCCCCCCTGGCTGCACCCTCCTGTCAGGGATGGCTGAGAGTGATGAGGTCTCTCCTGATCCTCCTCTTCTCCAGGATAAACAACCCCAGCTCCCTCAGTCACTCCTCACAGGACTTGTGTTCCAGACCCCTCACCAGCCTTGTTGCCTTTCTCTGAACATGCTCCAGCCCCTCCATGGCCTTCCTAAATTGGGGGCCCAGAACTGGACACAGCACTCGATGTGTGGCCTCACCAGTGCTGAGTGCAGGGGAAGAATCACTGCCCTGCTCCTGCTGGCCACACCATTCCTGATCCAGGCCAGGAGCCATTGACCTTCTTGCCCACCTGGGCACACTGCTGCCTCATGTCCAGCCTGCTGTCCATCAGTGCCCCCAGGTCCCTTTCTGCCTGGCCGCTGTCCATCCACTCTGTCCCCAGCCTGTAGAACTGCAGGGGTTGTTGTGGCCACAGTTCAGGACCCAGCATTTGGTCTTGTTCAACCTCACCTTGTTGGATTTGGGCCCTGGATCCAGCCTGTCCAGGTCTCTCTGCAGAGCCCTCCCACCCTCCAGCACATCCACACTCACACCCAGCTTGGTGTCATCTGCACATTTGCTGATGCTGGACTCAGTCCCCTCATGCAGATCATCAGTGCAGATATTGAAATCCATGCTGGCTGGCTCTGATCCCTTGGCCATCCTGTGGGTGCCCTGTGATGGCACTCAGGGTGATCTGTTCCATCACCTTGCCGGGCACCCAGGTCAGGCTGACAGGCCTGGAGCTCCCCAGCTCCTCCTTCCAGCCCTTCTTGGGACTCACATTGGCACCTCCAGTCCTCTGGGGCCTCCCTGCTGAGCCAGCACTGATGGTAAATGATGGAGAGCAGCTTGGGGAGCTCATCCACAGCTCCCTCATCCCCCTGGGATGGATCCCATCTGCTCCCAGAGACACCTGGGAGCATCTGAGTGGCTCAGCAGGTCCTCAGCTGCTTCCTCCTGGAGTACAGGGGGGCCTCTTCTGCTCCCTGTGCCCATCTACAGCTCAGGAGAACACTTGTCCTGAGGACAACCTGTCCTAATGTTGAAAATTGAGGCAAAGAAAGGGTTAAATACCTCAGCCTTTCCCTCATCTTTAGTTACTCTATTCCCCACTGCATCCAACAATGCTTAGAGGTTCTCCTTACACTTCCTTTTGCTGTTAATTTATTTATAAAATTTTTTTTAAATTATTTTTCACCCAAGTGGCCAGATTGACCTCTAACTGAGCTTTCACATCTCCGCTTTTCTTTCTCCATGGCCTAACAACATTCTAAAACACTTCCTGAGTTGCCTGACCTTCTTTCCAAAGGTGATGCACCCTCTTTTCTCCCTCAGTTCCCACAAAAGCTCCATGTCCAGCCAGGACAGTAATTTTCCTTGCCTGCTCATCTTTTGGCACAGAGGGACAGGCTGCTCCTTCCCCATTATGATTAGTTTCTCTAAGTGTGTCCATCCTTCCTGGACACCTTTGTTTTTAACGGCTCTTTCCCTTAAAAAATCAGTACCTGATTCAGTACTCTCCAAATCTGCATCCTGAACAGGCCAAGGTCTGCCCTCCGTAATTCCAGGGTAGACGTTTTGTTGATGCCGCTCCTTCTTTCACAGGATATTGAAAACTCAATTATTTTCTGGTCACTGTACCTCAGGCAGCCTCTGACCACCCCATCTCCCACCAGCCCTTCTCTGTTTGTCACCAGCAGCAGACAGAGCTTTCCTTGGGTTGGGAGTGTTACCAAAAATTCAGCAAAATAATAAAACTCCATAACCCCAATGTAGCATTAAGAAGCCGCATCCTTTATTTGGCCAGATGCACAGGGAGAGAGCTCCTCCCAAAGCCGTGCATGCTGAATGCAGGAAAGTTTCTGTTTATAATCTGTATTTTGCATACATATTCATTGATTGTCCTGGACTAAACATACAAATGATAATCGTTTCTCCAAAATCATTAACCTCTTTCCCCTCCCCTTTTGCATTCGTTCTTCTGTCCTGGGGGGTCTCTCTGGTGGTCCCTGGTGCTCATGGATCCCAAAGTTCCAGTGGGCCGGGCTGAGTGGGCAGGACACTGAGGCTGGTGAATTTCAGTTCCCCTTCTCACACAACGGGCATTGTGTGGTTTCATAGGCCTGGGGTTCTGGAGAACCAGGATTGTCTCTGCTCACCTGGTGTAGACAATTTATCATCTGCTAACATGAGGTCACAGAGTGGGCTATGACATCACAGAGTGGGTTATGTGAGGTCACTGAGCAACTACAGCATCATAGACTGTCTCTGTGACATCACAGAGTTGGCTGTGACATTAGAGATCAGCTGTGTGACATTTGAGAAAGGGCTGTGACATCACAAGGGGGCTTTGTGACATCACTTGTTGCTGTTGGGGGTACAACAGACACCAATAAAGGCTTCAAGCATCAGCCCTTTATTGTTCTTCAGTAAAACCTTTTATACCCTTACATACCTGGCACCTGTGTGCCCTCTGTACACTTTTGTGGTTGGTCAGTACACCTCAGCACTCCATGTCTCATTACCTTTAATACCATTCACCTGTCTTGCATGGTTGTAGCCCCTTAGGGATGAGGCTCAGGCACAGCCCCACTCCCAATTACCACAAACTGTGTGCCTACAATTCCCCCTTTTTATTCCATTTAAATAAATCCCATTTTTAGCATACCTCTACAGGGCCCTTGCAGAAGAAATAGCAAACATGGTACAAGTATCCCTTGTGTAGATTCCACTAACTCTGGAATGCATCCATGTGCTGACCTTGATTTATTCCCCAAACTTACATTATCTATCATCAAAAATCCTTATACCTCCACTTCTAGACTATTGACAATACCAATAGTTGTACAACTTTATAAGGCAACACACAAGAATAAGCTAAAGGCCACATATTAGGATAGTACCAAAATCAACAGCTACATAATTTTATCAATAGATATACAACTTGAACAACATCAATAACTATACAATTTCATAAAGTAACATACAAGGATAAGATAGAGTCTACATGTTCCTATCACCCACCCATTTTTGCCTATTCCAGGGAGTCAAGTGAGCCATAGGCAGGTTCATTGCTTTGAGGGGTGTCATCCAACACAAGCCAAATGCAATGAGCAGGCACCCACTGAACTCCAGTATCTGTCGAGTGTACTTATGCACGTGGAATAGGAACTTTTACACTTATGCCTAATCAAAGATTAGTTGTAGTGAACCCCAAGGATACAGGAAAAGCTCCTTGGAGAATTGAATGCTGAGTCATCCCTGAGCGGGCGTTGTCCTGTTCCTCTTACCCGACCGTGTTGAGAACCTGTCCTGTAATCAGTTAAGACAATACTATTGTAACCCTTTTAGCTATTGGTCAGTTAAGGAATATGCTTAAACCTGCGGCCATTGGCTGGTTTTGAATCCATGCCAAGGCTATAAAAAGAGCCCTCTGTACCCCCTTTCTTGGTGAAGAAGAATCGCTGTACCCTTCGCGGACCTCCCGAATAAACCTTCACTGCGGCAATTCGGTGTATTCTCTTCCCCTCTCTCCCTCGTCTGCTACGCCACTGCCCCGGGTGATCCTTCTAGCAGCTGAGCTGAACTCATGAAAGAGCTGACAATCACTATAAGCTGAATATCACTGGCTTGCTAGGAAGGAGCTCGGCGGCTTTGGCCTCGCTTAACTCAGCTATTGGGTCTCTGCTAAAGACTCGATATACTGAGCTAACTGGGCATACATATGATAATAGTCGGGTTTACCCAGAGAGGTTCCCGTCACTATTATTATAAGTGGCGCTACGACGTTCGTCCACGGATCCTTTGAGATTCCTACCTTGAGCATCGAAACCCCCCGGGGCTTCAGTTAATTGCCCGCCGAACGCCGCCTCGCTGGGAAAACGGACTTTTTCGTTTTAGAATGAGACTTCTTTTCCAGCGGTCAGATTCGACCCTCACTTCTACCATCTGAACATAGACTGTTCGAGGAGAACTGACTAAGCAGACGCCTTCCACAGAATTCACCCCAAAGGATTGGTATGTATAACTAACTGCCGCGCGCGCCCTTTTGGGGTTCTGATTGTTTTTTTGAGTTTTTTTTTCTTTTTTTTTCTGTTTTTTTCTGTGGGAAGGAATATGGGTGCTTCTTTACGCACCCCAAAGCTTTCTGATATCGAGAGAGAGATTTATTTAACCATTGTAGAAATTCTATCTACTAACAACTTTTCCTTTTCTTCTGGTAAACTTTCAAAAAGCAATCTTAAACGATTTATTTTATGGATTACCTCGCATTTTCCTGAAACTAATAAGAACACTGTTACTGACGATTCCTTTTGGGACAAAATTGGCAACACTCTCTATATAACTCAAACTAGACAAGATTTCTCTGTAACTAATTTCTTGCCTTTATTTCATTTTATAACTAAAAGTGTTCAGAATTTTAACTCGAAAAAACTCTTGCAAACGAGTTCTGTCAGTGGCCTTTTGAATGCAAATGGCTCGAGTGATAAGACTCTGCTAATCAGCCCGGCCACCACTTTGCCCGCGGGCTCTGAGATAACACTTTCCTCCTCTACCGCGGGTCCCGGGGGGCTCGACCCCCACCCCAGTCTCTTATCTATCCCGTCACATATCCTGCCTACCCCTGCCCTGGCCTCTGGTCCATCCCAGGTTCTGGCGGTCGGGTCCCTGTCCTCAGCCAATCCCCCCCCCACCGCGCCCCTCCCCGCCTCCTCCCCCGCTCTCCCTCCGGCCGCGTCTTCGCCGTCCTCCTCCGCTTTCCCCCCCACCGCCGCCGCTCGTGTTCGCCCCTTCCCTGCGCCGCCCTTCAACCGGGACCTGCCCGCCCCGTCCCCCTCCCTTTTCCGCGGTTCCCTCCGCCTCTCTTCCCCCCCTCATCCTGCTGTGGTGGCACCCACCCCCACCTCTTCTGCCGCCCGCCCTCCGCCTTTCCCGCCCGGCTCTGTCCCCCCGCCCCCTGTCCTCACCCCTTCCCGGGACAGGAGAATTTTCTAGCGCCGTCAGACACCTATCAATCCTGTAACGCGGCATTTCAATCCGGCAACGCGGAGTGGTCGTGCCCCGACTCCCTATCCCTGCACCCCCACCCTGTTCAGTCCCCTGTCCTCTCTCCGCCTCCTCAACACCCCTCCCTCCCCCTGAACGGAATTTCAGAAACCCCCCAAGTTATGAAAACCCCCGACTGTTTTCGTCCTTGCTGTGCTTCTACTCTGGTGCCAATAGCGCCACCCTCTGACCAGCCTGTGAAACCCTTGAAAAACGTTTCTAAGCGAATAAAACGCAGATCCAAATTAATAATACAGTCCTCCTCAGAGGCCTCCTCCAGTGAATCAGATTCTGAAACGATTCATTCAGACCCATGGGCTTTCATTAAAATGGAGGTTGTCAAAACTGGTGATTGGGATCTTGCACAGAAAATTAATGCATTTCCAGTCGAGTACTTGCAAGGACGAAACGGTGGAGCTGCCACCGCTAAAAGGTGGACAGCAATTTCGAATAAGGAATTAGTACAATTAAGAAATATAGCCAAAGACCACGGCAGAAGCGCACATATCTTTAGAAATTTTCTAGAAGCTATGTTCTCTGCATATGTTCTACTTCCACATGATGTAAAAAATATTGCAAATTGTCTCCTATCTCCAGCAGAATATATGCTATGGGAAAGGAATTGGAAAAAACATTTGAAAATATTATCAGATTCCTATGCTGCAGATGCTAATAAGACGAATTTTTCAGTTGATCAGCTCGCAGGTGAAGGTGCATTACAACAACCTGCTAATCAATTAGAAACTTTAACAAAAGACGCTTTACAAGATGTTGCAACTGCAGCAAAAAACTCTCTGCTTCTCATGCATGATGAGTCACTGCCAACAATGCATTTTTCTACTATTAAACAAGGGTTGGATGAAAGTTTCATTAAATTTGTAGACAGAATTAAAGATGCTTTGGAGAAACAGATTGAGAGTGCAGAGGCTAGGAAGGAACTCCTATGTAAGCTTGCTTTGAGTAATTCAAATGAAAGGTGCAAAGCCATTTTGAGGTCCCTACCCGTGGATACAAACCCTACTATAGAGCAAATGCTAGAATGCTGTACGCGTCACATGTCCACTGAAAACACAGTGGCTCAAGCTGTTACTAAGGGTATTGCTGAAGGAGTTTCTGGGATTTATGCAGTAATGACTTCTAAAGACCAAGCTAAGTGCCATCACTGTGGCCAACTTGGACATTACATCAAGGACTGTCCTGAGAGATCACCTCCTCGATACCACCGCTACCCTCATCAGAGACCCCAGATCCAGCAACGCCTCCAGCAGCGTCCGGGAAACGCCTTGCGGAGCCCGGTCCAGGGGCCCCGGGCGATGACAACAAATCAAAGGCCATTCAGACCCAACCACGCTTCAGCCCAAGGCGTTCCAGACCACAAGAAGAGGATTCAACCCACGGGACAACCCAGATGGGAACCCGCCGACAACTGGTAACTGCTTTGTCCATTGAGTTTACTAATGATAATGTCCACAGAATTCCCACTGGTAAATATGGACCTAAAGGTTATCCCTCAGACATTTTAATTACAGGGGACTCTCTTAATTGCCCAAAGGAAATATTTGTTGTTCCAGAAGTGCTTACGGTGATGCCAGGACAAGAAATCCTCATCCAGGTATATTGTATGGACTTACCATTTTTTTCTTTCAAAGGGTACCCCAATAGCACAAGCTTTCTTGCTTCCAAAGAATCACAGGAACAGATACCTCTCAACCCTACAGCCATGTGGGTACAAGTCGTGGGAACATCCAAGCCTTTCATCGAGTGCGGCCTCACCTGCAAAGGAGAGTTGACCCACCTGCCAGGGATGCTGGACACCGGTGCTGACGTGACCATCATCGCTCGCTCAGATTGGCCTAAGCACTGGGAGCTACAACCTGTTGCAGGTATGATTTCCGGGATTGGTGGAAATACAGCATCCATGAGGAGCAAGCACAACATCCTTGTTGAAGGTCCTGATGGTCAGATGGCAACCACCCGCCCATTTGTGGTAAGGGCCCCCATCACCCTTTGGGGCAGAGACGTTTTATCCCAGTGGAGAGCCACCTTAAGCATTCCCACTCGGGATTTTTCAGTGGGGCCACTGAGTTAGGGGCGCTTCCTGAAACACCTCGACTCATCTGGAAAAGTGACAAGCCTATACATGTCCAACAGTGGCCCCTTTCTAAAATTAAGTTGCGCGCCCTAAACGCTCTAGTGGAAGAACAGCTAGCTAAAGGTCACATTGTTGAGTCCGACAGCCCTTGGAATTCTCCTGTCTTCGTCCTACCAAAACCTGGGACAAATAGATGGAGGCTTCTCCACGACCTTCGCAGAATCAACGAGGTCATCGAGGACACGGGCTCTCTCCAGCCTGGTTTGCCCTCCCCATCGATGTTGCCTAGAGACTGGGAACTTGTTGTCATAGACATTAAGGACTGTTTCTTCAGCATTCCTCTACATCCAGATGATGCTCCTCGGTTTGCCTTCTCCGTTCCCTCGCTCAACAACGAGGCCCCGCTCAAAAGATACCATTGGACCGTTCTTCCTCAGGGACTTAAAACATCGCCGAGTATCTGCCAGTGGTATGTGGCTCACATCTTGTCTCCCATTCGAAATTATTTCCAGATTCCATAATCTACCATTATATGGATGATATCCTGGTGTGTGCTTCAGACAAAACTCATTTGGACAACACAGTTAAAAGACTATTGAAGCCATAGAAAAGGCAGGGATGGAGATTCGTGAGGACAAAATCCAGTACATCAAGCCATGGACTTACCTTGGAGTCCAGATCCGGGGAAAGGACCATCGTGCCCCAGCAGATCACTATTCTTAATGATCCAAAAACCTTGAGAGACTTACACAGCCTGTGTGGATCCATCAACTGGGTACGTCCACTGCTAGGAATTACAACAGAGGACCTTGTTCCCTTGTTCAACCTTCTTAGGGGACCTAAGGAATTGGACTCTCCTGCACTCTCACAGAAGAAGCCAGAGGTGCTATTGTCAAAGTTCAGGAAGCTCTGTCTTCACGCAAGGCTCATCGCTCGATCCCAGCCTGCCTTTCCAGTTCATCATTCTGGGAAAAGCACCCCGATTCCATGGACTGATTTTTCAATGGGACTCTCAGCTTCGAGATCCTCTGCTGATACTAGAATGGATTTTTACAAGTAACCAGCCCACAAAGACACTTACCACCTACCAGGAGATCATAGCTCACCTAATAAAAAAAGGCTAGGACTCGCCTTCGCTCTCTTTCAGGTTGTGACTTTGAATGCATATACTTGCCAATAACTCTTACTGATTTTGAGGATCTGATCCAAACTAATGAGAGCCTTCAATTTGCCTTTAGACAGCTACACAGGTCGAACCACAGCTCAAATCCCAAAGCACAAACTTTTTAATTCTAAGGAAACCTTTCATTTGATTCCAAAACGAATCCAAAGCGTTAAACCTCTTAAAGCTCTAACCCTCTTTACTGATGGTTCAGGGTCCTCCCACAAGTCAGTGATTACATGGAGAGACCCCCAAACTCAAGATTGGGAATCTGACATACAAATTGTACAGGGCTCACCACAGATTGCAGAATTAGCAGCTGTAGTCAGAGCTTTTGAAAGATTTAAAATGAACCTTTTAATCTGGTCACAGATTCTGCTTATGTTGCTGGTATAGCTATGAGAGCAGAACATGCTCTTCTTAAAGAGGTTTCTAACCCAAAGTTGTACCAACTGCTCTCTAAATTGGTACGCCTAATCTCCCACAGAAAGCAGCCTTACCATATAATGCATGTGAGGTCCCACACGGACCTTCAAGGTATTATTGCAGAAGGCAACAGGAAAGCAGATGCTTTAGCAATGGTTGTAGAAACTGCTAATATTCCTGACATCTTTGCCCAGGCAAAGCTGTCTCATGCGTTTTTCATCAAAATGTGCCTGCCCTTAGGAGAATGTTCAAACTCTCAAAGGATCAGGCAAAGGCTATTGTGGCTACTTGTCCAAACTGTCAGTCCTATCAGATACCATCTATGGAATGGGAGTCAATCCCAGAGGTCTGAACAGCTGCCAGCTGTGGCAGACAGATGTTACTCACTTTGCACCGTTTGGAAGATCAAAATACGTGCATGTATCGGTTGACACATTCTCAGGAGCTGTGTTTGCATCATCACACGCAGGAGAAAATGCACTGCATACAATAAAACACTTTCTACTCGCTTTTGCCACCCTGGGAGTACCAAAGGAAATCAAAACAGATAACGGACCAGCCTACACTTCCCGTAAGTTAAAGGAGTTCTTCAATGCATGGGGCATAGCACACAAGACTGGCATACCTGTAAACCCCACAGGACAATCCATCGTGGAAAGGACACATCAAACCCTCAAAAGAGTCCTCAATCAGCAGAACAGAGACACGAAAATCACATCTCCAGTGGAAAGACTTTGTAAAGCTCTCTATGTCATCAATTTTTTGAACTGTTCAGTTTCAGAGCCTGATCCACCAATACTTCGCCACTTTGCAAATTCCACCCAAGCAAAGCTTACTGAAAAACCACCAGTACTCGTGAAGGATCCTGAATCACATCAATTTTCTGGGCCTTATCAGCTGATTACTTGGGGTAGAGGACACGCGTGTGTGCTACTGCCATCCGGTCCAAGGTGGTACCCAGGAAAAATGTAAAACCATACTTAGAATCTTGAATACCGCTCCTGCAGATGAAGACAAGAACTCTCCTGAGGCAAACACAAGACCACCTCAGAACCAAACCAGCTCGGCCTGGAGAAGAAGACGTCGCCGAACTCCCTCTAACACCAGCACAGACCGCCCTATCACAAGACAGCAGACAACACTGAGGACAACATAATGTCCTGCTGCATCAAGCCATAGATAGCCTTAACATGAAAGTGTTTTTTGAATTATGTGTTGTTACTCTGTTTTTTGCATTTTAAATACCCTATTGTTCCTTTTCTCTAACTTTTAAAATCCCTTTTGCTTTCTACCCACTCCCTCCCTCTTAGCATAACTTAGAAATTAAAAGAAAAAGGGGGGAGGACAGGAACAGGAAAAGATCTAGGCAAAACCCTCTCATCATAAAGATAACAATTTTGTTTATATTCCCTATCAGAAGCCCTATTCCTGCCCAAAGATGAAAAATATCTCCTGTTGGTGCTGTCCTCACTGCAGCCTGGATGCTCTTCACTGCACCGCATGTCTCCGGCTGGATCAGCCCTCAGCCCAGTCATAATGTCTGGGTAACCTTTAAAAAAAACGCTAAAACAGGACAACCTGTGCTTGTCCATGGAAGCATTGATAACCCACTTTCCACATGTCTAGTAGGAATTCCCTTTGTTGCAGATGATTGGCCTTTCTATAACTCAGAGGTTCTTCGCACCACAGGTAAGAGACCCAATGTGGTTGATACTTGGGACGAGTGGACAAAAATTCTGCCAGATGATAATCAGGAGCCCCAAGAATTGGACCTATTGGGGTCCTCCATGGCCACATATTGCATCAAATTTTACTTTAGACGTCAAAAATAGTAATTGGCCAGGAATTGACCAGAACAAAACACATATCGAAAAGATGTATCACCAATTAACAAAGCCTATAACCCTCATGATTGGTGCAATTACACGGCTCGTGTGATCTCTGTGTCCTCGCTCCATCCCAAGGTACTACCCAAGGGAACGTTTCTCATCTGTGGTGACAGGGTTTGGGCAGGGATCCCTTCCCGACTCCAGGGAGGTCCCTGTACCCTTGGTAAACTTTCCACCCTTACTCCAAATATCACCCTGTTACATAATTGGAAAAAGGAAAGCGAATCAAAACGCCAAAAAAGGTCCTACACTGAATTTGATGAAAATTGTGACCCCAAATTGTATGATTGGAACAAACCGAAAAAGATTGCGGCCTCCTTGTTTCTACCATGGGTAGCTGCAGCTAAAGCCCTCGGTGAAATCAGTCACCTTGGGTGCTGGCTCAGTAAACAAGCCAATGCTACCTCTGCGGCCCTGAGTGATCTCTTAAAGGATGAAGAAACTACAAGACAAGCTTCACTCCAGAATCGAGCAGCAATCGACTTCCTGCTGCTTGCCCACGGACACGGCTGTGAGGACTTCGAAGGAATGTGTTGCTTCAACCTCTCTTCACGATCGGAATCCATCCATGCGAACATCCAGAAACTGAAAGATCTCGTGAAGGACTTGAAAGTAGAAACTATTCCAGACTGGGTTAATGAACTTTTTGGGCATTGGGGATTAACAGGATGGGCTGCTTCTTTGGTTAAGGGAATTTTGCTGATTCTCCTTGTAGTTGTGATTGTGTTAGCTATGTTTTCGTGCCTTTTCCACTGTTTTAAAAGAACTATAGGGAATGCCTTTTTAGTAAAAACAGAAAGGGGAGTTGTAGTGAACCCCAAGGATACAGGAAAAGCTCCTTGGAGAATTGAATGCTGAGTCATCCCTGAGCGGGCGTTGTCCTGTTCCTCTTACCCGACCGTGTTGAGAACCTGTCCTTTAATCAGTTAAGACAATACTATTGTAACCCTTTTAGCTATTGGTCAGTTAAGGAATATGCTTAAACCTGCGGCCATTGGCTGGTTTTGGATCCATGCCAAGGCTATAAAAAGAGCCCTCTGTACCCCCTTTCTTGGTGAAGAAGAATCGCTGTACCCTTCGCGGACCTCCCGAATAAACCTTCACTGCGGAAATTCGGCGTATTCTCTTCCCCTCTCTCCCTCGTCTGCTACGCCACTGCCCCGGGTGATCCTTCTAGCAGCTGAGCTGAACTCATGAAAGAGCTGACAATCACTATAAGCTGAATATCACTGGCTTGCTAGGAAGGAGCTCGGCGGCTTTGGCCTCGCTTAACTCAGCTATTGGGTCTCTGCTAAAGACTCGATATACTGAGCTAACTGGGCATACATATGATAATAGTCGGGTTTACCCAGAGAGGTTTCCGTCACTATTATTATAATTAGTAGCTACAATTCCCAAACAAAATACACGTTTCATCCGCAAACAAACACACCACACTGAACAAGAGAGCCACTCTGTCCCCAGCTCCCACTGCTACTTTCATAAATTCTCTTCTTTCTTTTACAGTTTTTGTTATATTAATTGGTCACTGCAAGCCTCTCGTCCTGCTCTGTATTCCGTTCTTTTCAAGTCTCAGAGAGCAATCTCCAGGTGGGAGCCAAATCTGCAGCTACCTTGCCCCTTTTGATATCATGTTCCATAGACTTTCCACAACTTCTTTCTATGCTATAACACTAAAAGCAGTACTTGCATCAGTCTCAAAATCTTGTGACTTTGCCCACAGTAAAACACTATGAAGGGTGTAGTCAGTAGTCTTAATGCCTTTTCTTTCCAACAAAGCTTTCCATGTAGACAAAACAATCTGTTCTTCACTTGATGAGTTATTTCCCATTCTGACCCCAGGGACTCACCTGTACCCCAGGTGTCAAAATCACTCTGGTCCAGACCAAGCAGCATCCCCCTGCTGCTCTCAATGCTACACCAGGCTCCATCTCTGGCTGTACCTCACTCCACAGCCCAATCCCAAATCACATCGGGTCACTGTGGAGATGGCCACCATAGAATTTCAGAAAGCTTCTCTTATGTGCTTTCTGTGCAGCTCTGACTCTGCCTCTCAGGGTTTGATGTTGTTTTTGTTCCAGTGTTGTTTTTGTTCCAGTTAAGGCATCGGCAACATGGACTGGCTAAATCTGAGAGGCCAAAAAACCCTTATAATGTATTGTAATTAGGAAATAGCTAGCTTCTGATTGTGATGGCATGAATCACAACATCTGTATTGTCTCACACTTCTCATGAGATTGAAAATGGAATAAAAGTTTTTAAAT
>JALJVW010002265.1:0-12782 GCA_024865655.1 Emberiza elegans
TCCCCTAGTAATCATTTCATCAAGTACTTATTCTCCGCTAGGAGTTTCCACCTCCCTGACCCATGTTGTTCACCTCCAATCTCGTTTAATTATCTTTTTTTTTTTTTTGCATCATTAAACTTTTGAATTTCAATCCTTCCCTCATTTGGAGTCAATATCAACACAACCCCTCAGTTCTGCCCCTTTGCTGCATCCCCAGCTTCTCGACTTGCCAAATCATTTCCTCCTATCTCTGGGGTCACCCCTCCCCGGTGTCCCCTGATGCACTACAGCCATCCCTGGGCAGCAATTCCAGTGCCTCCAGAACCCCTAAAATGAGCTCTTCATGTATTTATCTTCTTCTTCTTGTTGGTCACTCAAACATACAGAATTGTATCATCTTTACTTTGTCCCTTTTCTTGTACAGAGTTTTTTTTCCCCCAGTTGGCTAACATAATTCCTGCTTTTCTTTCCCGTGTCCACCTTACTGGATTTCTGCCCCATTTCTCAATTTTCTATCTGTTTGCCCCCCCTGCTTCTGTTTCTCACCCTTTCCCCCCACAACTTAATTACCACTTTCTCGCAACTACTTATCCAAAAAAACCCTCCTTTTTCTCGCACTGTTTTCCAATACAATGCACCTCCCTCCAAGGAGATACAGTAAGGCTTAAAATGCCCAATTTGCATTATTCATACTTTCATTCCACTGCATTCACTCACCTTTATTTCCATTCACGTTTATACATTTTCCACACCCTCAAAACACAAAGTGAATCTTTATTGTCAGAAAATCACAGTTCTCTGTGGCCCCTTCCCCTTTCACCTTGGGATTGGCCTCTAGGACCCAGGATCTCCGGGCCTCCTGCGCCTGAGGGAACACCAGCCTGTTTTTCAGGTTACACATACAAACTTCGGTTAAAGTCTCCACCTAAACTTATCTGCAGGTCATATATACATACTTTGGTTAAAGCATCCACCTGCCCAGAGGCCATAACCTGGTCTGCGGGTCACTTACACACTTTTTCCACTGCCTCCTCCTTCCCACCCGCCCGGAAAGTTGAGGCTGATTTTATGTGTCTCACTCTCACACACACAACAAGACAACGATAAAGGTGCCTTTTACTTTCACATCACCTATTCCAAGTTTAGGGTGTTACTGGCCAGTCCTGGTGTTATTGGATATCCCTCCACCCAGCTGTGCTGTCCAACTCCAGATTTCTTGGGCAGTTTTCCTCAATCCTGCTGCGTTGTCTAATTCCAGATACTCTTGGGTGTTTTTCCTCCATCCAGCTGCGTTGTCCAACCCCAGATGCTCTCGGGCATTCCCTGTCCCTCACCCCAGCGGTGTGGTGCAACTACAGATGCTCTTGGGCATTTAATTTATTTTGCTGTGTTGTCCAACCCTGGGGTTCTTGGGTATTTTTATCCCTCAGTCTGGCTAGGTTATTCAACCCCGGATCCTATTGGGAAAAAAATCCCTCAATCTGACTGCATTATTAAACCCCGGATACTGTTGGGCAAAATTTTCATCCCTCAATCGGGCTATGCTGTCCCACCCTGAGTGTTCTCGGGCATATCCTCACTCCGACAGAATCTTGTTCAACCCTGCTCTAGGGTGCTCTTGGAATATATAAATCCCTCAACCCAGCAGGCTTTTTCTAGGGACCCCTTCTGTCCCGATTCCTAGTGGATTGGGCTAAGAAACCTTGCTCCCTATCTCCGAGGGGTCCCCTCCCTGAGACCCAGTCCCAGTCACCCGGGGGATTCTTTCACTCTCTTTTCATTCGCTTCATCTCTTTACTGGCCGCTTTTCTACAAAAAGAATGGAAACACAGCATGGGAGACTCCAGTTCTCGCTTGGCAAGTCTGGGACAATCCAGCCCGCCTCTCATTCACGCACATTCATCCCCATTGCCCCCCCCCCCCGAGAAATACTGACCAATCCTTTTTCCTTCCCGGGTTCTTCCTAAGGCACCAATTCTTAGGGGCCAATTACCACCGTGGTTGTAGGGAGCCTTTTTCCCTTCTCTTTGTTTTATTGTCTCCTTTTGTCCACCATAACCTGCGTCTGTCGGTCACCCCAGGGGGACAGAGCGAGGCTGCCAAAGAGGGCAGAGGCGCCTTCCCCCACTGACTCTCCTAAAGCACCAGCAACGAGGTGTAAACCATCCTCTGCTACCAAATTGTGAAAACTCCAATCACTTGTTTTTAAAATTTTAAAAGTTTAATAATAATAAAATGGTTAAAAAGAATAACAATGCAATTCAAGCAATAACAATTTGGACAAACTAAATTAGGACAATATAAGACAATAAAAGCAAAGACTTATGGACGTCCGGGTACCTTTTTCCAGGGCACTACGAGCCCCGAGAAAGGACCCCGCTTAACCAAAGATTGCCCCTTAAAAGCAACAGCCTGTTGCATAGTCATACACTTCATACATGATGCATAAATTCCATTCAAATGCAGGCTGCTATCTGGCAATTGTCAGCTTTGTCAGCTTCCTTCCTTCTAATCTCACTGGAGTCTCCAAGGCTAGAAGAAGTTCGTTTCTTCTGATAAGAAGGCAATAAATTCTTTTTCTTGAAAGATTTAGGAGTCCTGTGGCTGCTATCTGATGGGAGTGCTTCATTCCTTTTCATTCCTTTCTTAAAACAATTCTGCTAACATAGTTTCTATTTTAACAGTTTTCATAACTTAAAACTATATTTAACACAGTACTTAAGAGAATTAATACAGCATTACTTTCTAACACAACACATTTAATGTTTGCAAAAAGCCAATCATAAAATACATGCATTTTTCACATCTAGTAAAACTTTATGTAGTGTGAACCAATCTAAATCCACTACATTAATGTTCATTGCTTCCAAGTTGTGTAAGTTTTTAGTGTTTGGTTTCCTGTTGGACCCGGATTTCTTCCCCTCTGATGTGAATTCGGTCCACACTCCTGGATTTCCTTCTCAGCCTTTTCCAGACCAGGTGTCTCCAGCTCTGCCAGGGGCAGTGTCTGGGGTGGCTGTTGGTTGCTGTTTGCTGCTGGGCGTTGATGTTTTGTTGCTGGTCGTTATCTCTGTGGGTATCTTTTGGGCTATTCCCAGTCTGTTGGGATGTTGAACTCATCTCCATTGAGTGGTGTAACACCCCTTAAAAAAAACCTTTAACATTTCTTTTCCAAAGGCAAACCTTTGAGTAGAGAAACCTTTCTGAGCAGAGAAAGAAGATTTGAAAGAACCAAAATCGGTACATTTTGCAGCAATGCAATCGCAGGCAGCCCAGAGTGTGGGTGTCAGTGAGCCCCAGAGTGGAATTGTGCCGTGGTGTTCCCCAGCAGCTGTGGCAGTGCAGGCCCAGGCAGCGCTGAAGCTGCAGCAGTGGCAGCAAGGCTTGGCCCCAGTGGCTGGAGATGCCAGAGGAGGGTGGCCAGGATTTCAGAGGGTTTCAGCAGAGGATGTGTGGGCAGGCGCAGGGGCTTGGCCCGCTGTGGAGCCCTGGCTGCTGCTGCGTTGCCTTCAGGGCAGGCTCAGTGGCGGCCTCCCATCCTCCTGCTGCAGGCGGGAAGTGCAAATCTCCGGGGCTTCAGAGCCCTTGAGCCCAGGCTGAGGGGTCCCCCCGTGTTCAGCTGTGCTGGCGGCTGTTTCTGGCCTCAGGGCCACTTGGCATGGGCCCCTTGGCCACCAGTGGTGCTGCTTTGCACTCGTTAGGCAGGAGCCGATGTCCTGGCTGGGTGTTGGCAACAGCAAAGTCCCAGGGCAGGCTCTGTGCCAGCCCAGCTTCCTGTGGGAGAGATTTCACAGGAGACAGGATTCTGGCCACAGCCTGCTTTAAATGTACATCCCTTATCTCCACCCTGCACTAGGTGGAGAATTGCCCAGGTAAGGAATTCCTGACATGAATTCCAAGGGAGATAATTGAATATCTTCCCTGGGCCTGTCTCTTCTTGCCCAAGCCAATGGCAAAAGCTGTACCCATGGCATCTTGGTTTCTATCTCCGGCTTCCAAAGGTGTTTCTTTATTTCCCCATTCATTCTTTCTATCCAACCTGAACTCTTGGATTGCCAGGGTTTATGGAAGTACCATTGTATTCCTAAAGCTGCCATAACCCTCTGAAGGGTCTGTCCTGTAAAATGAGTTTCCCCTACTGAATCTATTGCTTCCACAATCCATTACCTTTGAATTATTTGTTTTAGAAATAGGTTAATCAGTGATCCAGTGGTTGCTGAAGTAGTCATAATGGCTTTTGCCCCCCTGTTAGGTGCCATGGTGTCAGCAGAAGATGTTGAAGCCTTCCTGCTCAGGGCATTTCAGTGCCAGGCTCTCACAAGCACCCACAGCTCCGCGGGTTGAGCTGAGCAGGGGGCAGTGACCTGCGCTTTGTCTGATTCCCCTTCCTCAATAATAGCCTGTCTTGTAGCTCTTTTCCCTTCTGCTGCCCTTGCAGAGCCATCCACAAACACATTTTCTCCCTCAGGCCAGGGAATGTCCCATCAATCTCTCCCAGCCTGGCTCTGGAGCTCTGTCCCTTGAGTGCAGTCCTGGGTTCCTTGCCAGCCCCTCTCCAGGCTGTTCCAACAGGAGGCTGGGTTAAACCCTTGCCCTGTCCTCAGTTCTAAATCCTCCTGTGCCATTGAACAAGTTTCATACTGTAATAACCAAGCCCTGTTTATCCATTTAGAGGCTCTTTTGATTGTCTAAGCTTTAACTTGATGCCAGACATGAACTGTAGGAGATCCTCCTGTTGTCATCAGTTTTCAGGCCTCAGCTCCCATGAAAGCTGTGTCTGCACAATTCTGCAGACGTTGAGGCCACTCTCTGGCCACTGGGTTAAACATTTTAGCACAAGATTTTTTTTTTGCAAGACCCTGTTTAACATCCACCCATAATTCAAATTCTTTTTCCCTGTCTGGAAGGCCCAGGCCAGCTGCCTCAGGTAATCTTCATTTTAACACTTGAAAATTCTGTGTTTTCTCCTTGTGTCCATCCTTCCAGTTTGTTGACTGGCAGGATAGGAGTGTTGTAGGGAGACATCCTTGGCTCCAAAAGCCCTGCCTTTATCAGGGACTCAATACCAGTGAGCCCTTCCTTCCCTCTCTTGGAACAGGGTATTGCTTTTAGACACCACTTGTCCTGGTTGCTTTCAAGTAATTTGTAGAGGCTCCATATCTAATGTTCCGTATTTCCCTGGGGCTGCCCACACTTCTGGGTTCACTTCAGCATGGGCCTTGTCAGACTTTTGACACAAAGGTAAAACAGAACTGGCCTCTGTATCCCCTTTTACAGTATTAAAATCCATCTCTCAAATTCCTTCCTAGTTAATTACAATCACAGGAGGAAGAAAAAGAAATTCATTTATTTCAAACCTATCCCCCACAGCTTCTAATAGTGGTTGAACAAATCATACCTGCTCATCTTTCCCACTCATTCCCTTAAAAATTAAAATATTCCTTTACTATTTTCCTCCCTTAGGTCTAAGATTCAGAGTGGATTGAGAGGCCCCTGTGTCCATCAGAAAATGCCTCCTCTCAATGCAGACCCACCTGAATGTTCTCAAGGGCTCCAGTGTGGAGGGTCCCTGGTGTGATGGGAGCTGTGACAGCCCTGCCAATCCATGTCCATCAAGGGGTGGACTTGCTCGTCCTGCGGGTGCTGCTGTCTGTGCTTGCAGTGTCCTTGTGCCCTGCAGCTGGAGCCCTGATTCCTTGCCAGGGGCTGTTTGGGTGGGCTCTCCCCTGCCGAGGAGGGCAATGCCTGTGCCAGGTGCTTGTGGCCGAGCCCGTGCCCTGGGTGCTGGGGCCCCCTTGGGCCCTGGGGTTGATCCCTCAGGGGCTGTAGGAACTGTGCCCTGGCCTTTGCCTTCAGCTTGGCCTTTGCTGCTCCTTTCTTGCACTCACCTGCTGTGCCTTTGTGCCCAAGTGCAGCAGGGCCTTCTTCTGCCCCTCCTGCAGCCCCCCTCAGTGCCTGTGGGTGTTTGTCTTGCTTTACAAGAGAGGTGTCTGCTAGGAAAGGCAGAAAAAGCCTCTCTTGGAATGGAGAATGCAAACCCCTCCCTCCTCTTAATTTTTAGAATAGTGAAATCAAGGGGCTCTCAGGCAAAGATATGGGAATAGGAATAACAGTTCTTTACTAGTGTGTATAATAAAGCAAACAAACAACAACAGCTCCAGCACTGACAGCAAACAGAGCCGGACCCAGTCCCGGCTTTCGGCTGGGCGCTTTCCCCTTGGGTGCAGTTCCGGGCACGGCCGGCAGGGGCGCTGGTGGCTCCCTGGGGCAGGGCAGCGCATCCCTCCCATGGGAACCTCTCTGAATGGAAATAGACCAATCCCTTCATCTAACTCTTTCACTTTTTTACCTTCTATAGCCTTTTCTCCTGTGTTTTGAGAAAGAATTTGGAGAGGGCTGCCTTTTAACTGAGCTCCTAGTGTTTTGATAAGGTGCTTCCTGTAGAGAGAGAGAGTTTCCCTGAACAGCCTGGGAGCTGTGGTTACCAAGGGACGTAACTCAGAGCAGGATGGGGGGTCAGGGGAGGATATCCCACTGAGGCTCAGTCGGAGTGTGGGCAGGGTCTGCTGCTGGAATCACCAGAGGGGATCTTCCCATGGAGACCGAGCCGGAGCATGGGTAGCCCCACATGGCTCATGGCGGCTGATCCAGCAGCTCCCGGCAGAGAAAAGGCAGGTGGGAGACCCCGGCAGCAGCGGTGGTGCCCAGCGCAGCTGGCACGGGCAGGGCAGCCAGGGGATGGGATGGCTGGGACCCCCCTCAGGTGCGGTCGGATGCGGTGACCTCGGAGCACGCAGGGCAGGACAGACCAACCCCATCTTCCCCAGCATGGCCGGCAGAGCGGCCTGGGCCAGGCAGTGGGAGCAGGGCACAAATTCACCGACAGCGCTTGGGGCAGGTGGAGCTGCCCTGGGCAGTGAGCCCGCACCTGGGATGGAAACCGGGCAGGCGGAGCTGAGGCGGCAGCGAGCCGGGACCCGGGACAGGCGCCTGGGCCGTGAACGGAGGGGCAAGACCTGCAGAGGATCCCCTCTCTTTCTGATTTTTCCTCTTGTTCCCCTCCCTTTCATTTCCCCTTTTTCTTTTCTTGTTTTGTCTCAGGTGTTTCTGATACTTTAAAGATTTTTATTCTCCTAAAATCTCCTGTCTAACATATGGCATATTCTCTTTCTTCTAGATTAAAAGTTGTTTTTTTTTTTTTACAAATAGATCCAGCACCTAACAAATCTAAACTTCTGCTTGGATACTTTGAAATGGTCGATGAGCTAACTCACAACCTCCTAATGTTGTTTTCTCATCACCTTTTTATTTATCCTTTGGCAAATTAAGCATCTTTCAGTTACTTGCTTTGCTACTCATAAAATCCCAGTGCATCCATAGTTCCTTAAAAAATGATCACACAAAGCTTGAGTACCCCAGTGGGTTTTCTGATGCATGTCTTCTAATATTTTCCTAGAAGCACATTTTATTAAGTAATTGTCTTCCATCAAGAAGTTTCCATTTCCCTGATTTATCTTGTTCACTTCTTGTCTTGTTTAATTCTTTTTCTTTTTTTTCCTCGGCTTCCCTGAAGTTTGGAATTTCCAGTTTTTCCTCGTTTGGAGTTAATATTAACATAACTTTCTTTCAGCTCCATTTTCTGCTGCATCCTTAGCTTTGTGATGCGGGCCCCAGTTTGCTCAGTTTGCCTCTCCTGGGTTGGGGTTAGGGAGGAGGGGCAGGGGGGGGGATGTTTGGAGAATGAAGAAGTCCAAGGCTGAGCAGGGAAAAGGGAGAAGAAGGAGGGGGGACAGAGGAGGGGGGAGGCGGTGGTGGGCTGGAGGCAGAGGCAGCCTGGAGGAGCAGAGCCCTGTGTCCCCAGGAGCCCAAAGTGGGGGGGAGCCCAGAGGGGGGGGCGCCGCCATTGGCGGGAGCCTCAAGAGCCTGGAGAGGGCAGGGGGACTCCTTGGAGCCGCTGCAGCCCAGAGCAGAGAATGAGGGGAGAAGGGAGCCCGGGAGCCCAAACAGCCCCAGCATCCCGAAATGGGGAGAGCGAAGAGGGGGAGCTTTTGGGATTGCTGGGACTGCCAGCAGCCTGGGCAGGATGGGCACCGAGGAGAAGGGGGACCCCCAATCCAAGCGTGACCCCAGCAGCTGGGACAGGGGGGAACCCCGAACAGCAGAGGGGAGGGACCAGGGACGGGGAACTCCTGGGAGGCTTTTTCAGGGCTGAATCTTGGTGTTTGGGAGGTTTTCTGGAGCTCAGAGATGGCGGATGACTTGTAGAGATGGACTTGGGCAGAGGGACCTTCAAACTCAATGTGTGTTGGGGAAGATGAAACAGGAAAGCCTTATAAATATGATTGTCTGGGAAAAGATTTTGAGAATGTAGAAAGTATAAGGAAGATTGAAATGAAAGCAAGCTTTGAGATACCTTAGTTAGTGAGCAACTGGAAAACAATGGTGTGGCCCAACTGAAGGTAATCCCCTTTTGATGAAACAATTCCCTCTGCTTGCAGACAGATCCAAGGGTCAGAGCAGACCCTACTAGCTCAGCAGAAGGGGTCCAAAGAGGAGTTTTTAGGGTTTAAAATGTAACACAGTATGGTGATGTAATGATTGTTACAGGCTGTATGTAAATGCTATAGGATTTGTATCTTGTACTAGATTGGTTAGTGAGAAATAGAATATTCAACACAGATGAAAATTTATTGTATTGTAAGGGGAACATTACTCTCTTACTCTCTCACCCTCTCATCCTCTCTACCCCTCTCTTCTCTCAGGCCTGCTCCGAGCTGTGCCTGGCAGCTCCCAGCAGGGCCCTGCACCCAGGCCCTTTGCAATAAACCGCAAGTTCCACGCCCTGGCTGCAGAGATCTCTCGTCTCTGTCCGTCCTGACTGTCCTACCCCCTGACGCTCCTACAAACGTGCTCATCCCTTGTTTTTCCCAAACCAGGATTTCCCATTGGCAACCCCAGGGAGGCTGTGAGGAAGAGGAAGATGCCCCAGGACACTGAGGCAGGTGAGGAGGAAGTCAGTGCCCCTTTCCCCTCTGTGCTGCTCCATCTCCCAGCCCAGCACGGCCCCGGCTGCAGCTCAGCCCTGGGGGGATCTCCTTGCCCTTGCCTGTGGCACGGAGGCAAATCCCATCCTGTCCTTGTCCTTCCTCCCCCAGAGCAGGAGCTGAGCATGGAGAGCAGGGAGGACAAATGCCCACGGCAGAACCTGGTGGAAGAGGCCGTTTTGAGCGGCTCCACGGGGCAGGAAGGCAACGGGGAGGAAAAGCCCCGGAGATGCTGCACGAGGAGGGGCTGCAAACGCAGCTGGCGGGGATCTGAGGGGGAAAGAGCCAGCCTGGGCCAGGAAGGCGGCCGGAGATGGAGCCAGAGCTCAGAGCTGGTGCTCCATGAGCAGCTCCATGATGGGGAGAAGCCCCACACGTGCATGGAGTGTGGGAAGAGTTTCAGGTGGAGCTCTCACCTGATTGTGCACCAGAGGACCCACTCTGGGGAACGGCCCTACGAGTGTGGGGAGTGTGGGAAGAGCTTCAGAGAGAGATCCAGCCTGATCAAGCACCAGAGGATCCACACTGGAGAAAGGCCGTACAAGTGTTCTGAGTGTGGGATGTGCTTCAGCCGGAGCTCCAGCCTGATCAAGCACCAGAGGACCCACACTGGAGAGAGGCCCTATGAGTGTTCCAAGTGTGGGAAGAGGTTTCAGACCAGCTCCGATCTCCTCCAGCACTATCAGAGTCACACAGAGGAGAGGCCCTTCCGCTGCCCTGAGTGTGGGAAGGGATTCAAGCACAACTCCCACCCCATCACCCACCGGCCCATCCCACCTGGGGAGAGGCCCCTACGAGTGTGATAAATGCAGGAAGAGGTTTCAGACCAGCTCCCATCTCCTCCAGCACTATCGGATTCACACAGAGGAGAGGCCCTTCCGCTGCCCTGACTGTGGGAAGGGATTCAAGCAGAACTCCCACCTCATCACCCACCCAGGCGCATCCACACTGGGGAGAGCCCCACGAGTGTCCCCAGTGTGGGAAGAGCTTCTCCAGGAGCTCTAACTTGACCCAACACCAACGGAGGCACCACTAAGGGAAGCCCCATGAGTGCCCTGAGTGTGGGCAGAGCTTCGTGCGCTGCTCCAGCTCCATCCCCCGCTGGAGGAGGCACTTTGGGCACAGCCCTGGTCACTCCCATTCCCTGTGATCCATGTTGGGAACACCCCTGGCTGCTTCTCCTTTTGGTTTGGCCTTAATTTTCCTCTGCTTCACCTTCATCCTTTAAAAACACCCAAAACTGGGTTAAATGAAGGAAATTGATCGAATCTATCTAAAGTTCCATAATTTCTCAGTTGTTTTAGAGGGAATTTAGGATTTGGGGACAGGTTCTGTGTGGAGTGCTGCTGTTGCTAAGAGGCAGGAATTTGATCTCACCCTTCTTGTGTTGCTAAGAACTCCTCCCCTGACCCAAACCCCAACTCCACCCTTGGGATACCCTATAAAAACTCCATGGCCCTGCCTTTGCCCTGTCTTTGGGGGTAAGAAATGATTCCCAAAGGATCAGCCCTTTCCCACTGGATTCCCAAAATTTCAGCTTTTTCCACTGGATCCCCAGGATCAGCCCTTTTCCCACTGGATTCCAAAGGATCAGCATCATTCTCCACTGGATTCCTAGAGGATCAAGCTTTTCCCACTGGATTCCCAAAGGAGCCCTTTCCCACCGGCTTCCCCAAAATTTCCTTTTCCCACTGCATTCTCAAAAAACCTTTTTTCCACTGGATTCCCAGATGATCAACCTTTTCCCACTGGATTCCCAGAGGATAAAATTTTTCACTGGTTTCCCAGAGGATCAGCCTTTTTCCACTGGCTTCCCAGAGGATTGGCCCTTTTCCCACTGGATTCCCAGAGGATCAACATTTTTCACTGGATTCCCAGAGGATTCTGACTCTGTCACTAGTTTTTTTTTTGTTTGTACTACTGCATTTGTATTTTTAATTTTTCCTAATAAAAAACTGTTATTTCTACTCCCTTATCTTTGCCTGAGAGCCCCTTAATTTCAAAATAATAATTATTATTGTTTACTATTATGATTATGATTAATAATAATAATAATCATCATCATCATGAAAGGGAGGGGGTTTACATTTTCCATTTCAGTGGAGGCTCCTGAAATGGGGAGACACCCCCAAGGACGGGCCATGTAAAATAGTTCCTGAAATATGTAAATTAGTTTATGGATATGCATAAGGGTCTATGAATATGCAACAGGCTGATGTAATTAAAACCAGATTAATTAAGGGGTGTCCCCGAAAATAACTGGGGGTTCTTGGTGGCCATAACAACCTTTGCTCGATGGTCCTTGTCTCCCATTACATCAGCCTGTTGCATATTCCTAGACTTTTACATATCCATAAACTACTGCAGCTCCGGGGGACGGGAAACCTCAGGGTTCTGGTGCTGCTGCTCTTCCTCCTCCTCCTCCTCCTCCTCCTGCTCCCCGGGCCCAGCCCCCACCCTTTGTCCCCCTCCCTTGCCCAAATCCGTCCCATCGCCCCCCCCAAACCCCTCCCCATCGCCCCAAAAACGGGCCCCGGCCCAACTGGGAGCTTTATTGGGAGCACTGGGAGCAGGCACTGGGGGGGGGCAGAGCGCCAGCGGGGCTGGGGGACACGGGACCCGCCCAAAATCAGCGGAGCGGGACGGAGCAGGGGGTCCTGCCGGGCCCGAGCCCACGGGGAGGGGCTGTGCCGCCCGCCGGCTCAGGAGCTCTGTGGGCAGAGAAAAGGGGTGACACCGGGCTGGGGGCCCGGCGGGAGCGCACACGGGGGCTCCGCCACGGCCCGGACGCCACCCCCCGGCACCCTGCCTGACCTTCTTGCGCAGGGGAGAAGCCGAGCCCCAGCGCCAGGAAGACCAAGCCCAAGACGAAGCCCCCGATGCCCGTCAGCATCTTGCTGCGGGCGGCGTCGGCGGCATCTCTGGGGGGGTCCGCAGGGCTCAGCACCCCAAAACCTCTCAGTGATCCCTGAGCCCCTCCCAGCGCCCTCCCCTGTGGCCCCCAGCCCAGCCAGGACCCCTGAAACCTCCCCCGATCCTTTTTGTCCTGGCCAGGAGCCACCAAAGCCCCTCCCGTCCCCTCAGCATCCCACAGCCCCCTCCCAGTTGCCCCCAGCGCCCCAGGAGCCCCAAAGCCTCTCGCAGTCCCTTGGCAGCCCCAGCAGGACTCAGCCAGAGCCCTCCCAGGCTGTGCCCAGCACAACCGAGCTCATGGCGAGCCCCCTTTGCCATCGCCGATCTCCTTCCAGCCCCTCCGGGCTCCCTGCGATCCCTCCCAGTCACACCCAGCACCCCCAAACTCCTCCCAGTCACCCAGCACCCCCAAACTCCCTCCCAGTCCACCCAGCGCCCCCCAAACTCCTCCCAGTGCCCACCAGGACCCCCCCAACCCCATCCCACCCTCCCCAGCATCCCCCCCTTCCCAGCCCTTGCCCAGCCCCCAGCCCCTCTCCCAGTTCCAGCCCTGCTCTCTCCAGCTCCCTCCCAGTGGCTCCCAGCACAGCCCAGTGGCTCTGCCAGCGCCCCAGGGGCTCCCCTGCACCCCAGTGCCGGCTCAGGGGCTGCTCCAGGCTGACGTGCTCCACCTGGCAGCTGTAGGTGAGCCCGCGCCGGGGCGGGGTTTCCAGCAGCACCAGCAGCTGGTAGGTCCAGTCCCCGTTGGGGACCACGTCGGTGGCCACCACGTGCTCCGAGAGCTCCTGCTGGCCCTGGAACCACCTCACCTGGATGGCAGCAGGGTAGAAATCCATCACGGAG
>JALJVW010002266.1:10000-31940 GCA_024865655.1 Emberiza elegans
TTTCTTTCTTTCTTTTTCAGGAGCCCCAGCCATTCTGTTTCTTCCCCTTCCTTCCTTCCGGCCAGCCTTGGGGCTGCTCACTTTCTTTTTTGTGCTGAGCATTGGCCTGGCCGTGTTCTTGAGAGAGCCTGGGCAAGGAGCCTTTTTCTTTCAGGGCCTTGGCCTGAGGCTTCAGCGCTGCCTTCCTTCAGTTTCTTCCTTCCTCCTCCTTCCTTCACTGCCACCCCAGGGCTTCCTTCCTTCCTTCTTCCTTCCTTCCTTCCTTCCAGCTTCCAGGGCCACCAGGGCAGCAGGGCAGGGCCAGGGAGCAGCACTGGCAACACTTTCTTTCTGCTGCTGCTGCTTGGGCACAGCTGCTGGGCCAGCTTTGATTTCTTTTTTCTTTCTTTGCACAGACTTTGCTGCTGCAGCTCAAGAGAAGGCAACTTTCTTTCTTTCTTTCTTTTCTTTCTTTTCTGGGACATCCTTTAGTTCTTCCTTCTTTACTTCTTTCTTTCCTTCCTTCCTTCTTTCCTTCTGTGGCCCAGGGAAGTTTCCTTCCTTCCTTTTCTTTCTGGCTTTTCTTCATTTCTTTGTTTCAATATGAAAAGTTTCTTTCTTTTTTCTTTCTTTCTTTCTTTCAATCCAACAAGAAGTATCAAAGATAACTTTTTTTTTCTTTGGTTTTCAGGAACTTTCTTCCAGCAGTTTAATGTTTCTTTCTTCCTTCCTTCCTTCCTTCTTCTTCCTTCCAGCCTTCCTTCCTTCCTTCCTTCCTTCCTTCCTTCCTTCTTTCTTCCTTCAGGGCTGGAGGAACCACTGAGTACAGAACTTTTTTCTTTCAGATCTTTTCTTTGGGGAGGACATGGAGGGGGCTTCAAGTAGGTAGAATTCTTTCTTTCTTTCAGAGAGACCACAGCCTTTGAGGGAGGCTTTCTTTCTTTCTTTGTTCTTTCTTTTGCTTCCTTTCTTCCTCAGCACTTCCTTCCTTCTTCACTTTTTCCTTCCTTCAAAACAATTCTTTTTTCTTTCCTTCCTTCCTTTTTTCCTTCCTTGTTTTCTTTCCTTCCTGAGGTAGGATTTCTTTCTTTTCTTTCTTTTTTTCTTTCTTTCTTTCTTTCTTTTTCTTTTCTTCCCAGGAGATTTCTTTCTTTCTTTCTTTCTTTTCTTTCTTTCTTTCTTTGTTCCTTCTTTCTTTTCATTCACTTTTTTTCTTTTCTTTCTTTCTTTCTTTTGCTGCTTTTGTGGGCCTTCCTTTGCTGGGAGGGTTCCTTGCAGAGGTTTGCAGATTTCTTTCTTTGTTTTTAGCACATGATTGTTTTCTTTCTTTCTTTTCTTTGCTGTTTAAATAAAAGAAAGAAAAAGGCCTGTGCAGCACTTTTCTTCTTAGGAGATGTTCCTTTCTTTCGAGAGGGAATTGTGCTTGGCTTTCTTCCTTTTGGTGCAGATGGAGCCCAGGTCTTCCTTCCAGGTTGAGCAGGAAGAAGAACATGGGCGTTTTGCAGGCGGTTTCTTTTTTTTTTTGTCAGGCTGATTCGTTGCAGGAGGCAGCAGCTGAGATTTTCCAGCAAGCTCCATTTTTTCTTTCAGGCAGTTGCAGCTGCAGCTTTCTTTCTTTCCAGCAGGAGGAAGTGCCTTCTTGCTTTTGGACATTGCTGGGGCTTTCTTTGGGGATTTGTTAATGGATAAGGACAGTCTTTTTTTCTTCCTTACTTGTTTCCTTCCTTCCTTTCTTTCTTCCTTCTTCTGTTCACACATTCATGCTTCTTTCTTTTAAAGAGTTTTCCTTTTTTTTTTCTTTTTCTTTGTTTCTTTTCTATTCTAGGATATCAGAAACTTTCAGCATTTCTTCTTTCTTTATAACTTTCTTTGGTCCTGAGGCAAGATTTTTTTCTTTCTTTCTTTGATGGTCTGTCTTGATTTGTTTGGAGTTTCTTTCCTTCCTTTTCCTTCTTCCTTCCTTCCTTCCTTCCCATTTCCTTCCAAGGACTTCCTTTTCATTTTTTCCCAGTTTTGATTTCATTCTTTGTTTTTCTGCCTTTCCTTTCTTTCTTTCAGAGATGCTCTAGACATTTCTTTTCATTTTTTCTTTTCTTCAATTTCATTAATTCAGAGATTTTCTGAGTTTTCTTTCTTGCTTTTTCTTTCTTTCTTTCAGGGAGACTTCCAAGTGTCCTTCTGATTTCATTGGATTCCTTCTTTCTTTCTTTCCTGGCTTCACTGACAGCATTTCTTCAGAGCCGGGCCCTGGGGACAGCATCACCTTGAGCCAGCTGTCCCCCCTTTTTTTCCCCTTTCCTTCCAGCTTCCTTCCAACCCTTCTTTCCTTGCAGAGGAACTTTGGGCCTTTCTTCCTTTTTCTTTTTTTTTCTTTCTGCTGCAGCTCTGCTTGCACAGGAGGGGCTTTCGCCTTGGAGCCCCTTCCTTCCCCCTGAGGGCTTTTTCTTTCTTTTCACAGGAGGAGGGCTTTTTTTTTCCTTCCTGCACTGGAGGGGATCCTTCCTTCTTTTTCTTTCCTGCCACAGCATTGCTTCCTTTGTTTTCTTCATTCCTCATCTTTCTTTACTTCCTCTTTCCTTTTTCTTTCTTCCTGCTTTCTTTCTTTCCCCTGGCTTTTTTTTCTTTCCCAGCACTTTTCTTTCCTCTCTGTGCACTTCCTTCCTTCTTCTGACAGAACCCCTTGTTTCTTCCTTCCTTGCCTTCTTTCTTTGTAGCTTGGAGAAAGAACAGCTCCTGTGCAGGAGCCTTCCTAAACCAGCACAAACAGTCATAATGAAAATGGCTTCAACCTTTAGGGGCATAATTTCCTGGTGACAAACACAGTTTGGAGAGCACTTTTAAAATTTTTATAATGTTCTCCATGAGAGATTCCCACCATCCCTGCCAGAATGAGAGAAAACTGAAAACCTGAAACAGGCCTTCCAGAAATGAAATTGAAAATGAAAAAAACAATCCAATATGATTTCTCTGTTTATTTCATTCAAATTAAATTTTCCCCTTCCTTCCTTCCTTCATCCCAGTAATTCCAGATGATTTCCTTGAAAAATCATTCATCCTTGACTTTTTGACTTTCAGTTGAGACACTTCTAAAATACCATCTTGGGATATTTGTTTTCCTTTCCTTCCCTGTTTTTACTAGTGAAGCTGCAACTTGGGCTGAGGTCCAGAGGTGCAGTGCTCTGGTGGGCAGGCAGGGATTGTACCCCAAGGGAAGGGCTCAGCACCTGTGTCCCTGACTCTTTTTAAGCTCCCCTCAGCAAGGCCCAATGCACAGCAGCGCTGCTGGGGACTTCTGCCAGGATTGCTGTGGGGTCAGGCTCTCCCACTGATTCCAGTCTCGGGGCTTGCTGCCCTGTTTGGACAGCCCAGCGGAGGAATCCTTGTCCAAATGCTTTCTGGCTGAAGATGGAGCCTCTGGGCCTTTCTTTCCTCTTTTTGTTCCCTTCCTTCCCTTCCTTCCCTTCCCTGCCTTCATGGACTTTCCCTTCCAGGCCCCTTCCCTTCCCTCCCCCTTCCCTTCCCTTCTGGGAGCCTTCCCTTCCTTCCTTCCCTTCACCTTTCCCTTCCTTCCCTTCCTTCCTTCCCTCCAAGGTTTCTTGGGCCCTTCAGCCCCTTCCCCTTCCCTTGTTCCTGCCTTCCAGTATCAGGCAGCCCCATCCCAGTGGCCTTTGGGGATTTGGGGGAAGGCCAGGCCCCAGCCTTGGCCTGTGCAAGGGCCCCTGGGGGCTCCTTGTCCTGGGGCCCTGGACTGCAGGTTTTTCAGAGGACGCCAGGCTTTGGCTTTTGCCCTGGAGTCTCTGGAGAGGTTTCGGCAGTCATGGCCTCCGGCGATGGCCTCGGGGTTCTGCTGGAATCCCTCCTGCTTTGTCAGCTTGCTCTGTCAAGTGGGACTGGGGGGGTGGGGACCACCATGGTTTATTTTTGGGAATTTGGGGTTTCTTTTTGTTACAGACTGTGGATTTTTGCAGTCATGGGGGGGCTTTAATGGGGAATTTTGCTCATTTAATATTGGGAATTTGGGGAAAACCAGAGGGGTTTTGGAACATTTGGGGAGATTGGGGAGTTTTAAGAATCCTTGGGGTTGCCTGGAGGGAATTTGGGCAGATTTGGGCAGATTGGAGGATCCTGGGGTTCACCTTTGGATTTGGGGTCAATTTGGGGCCTTTGGGCAATTCTGGGCCATTTGAATCCAATCTTTCTGAGACACTTTGGGGTCAACTTTAGCTCTGCTTGGGGCTTTTGGATCTCCTCTTTAAGCCATTTCCAGGGCAGTTTGGGGTCCCTCATGTGGGACCAATTTCAATCCCATCTTTTGTCATTTTTTGAATTTTTTACACATGTTGGCTCACTTGGGGTGAATTTTGGGTCATTTCAGGCCCATTTTGAGCCATTTTAGCTGTCTGGAGGTCCCTCTGGGAGTCCAGCTGGTGGTTGCTGGCACTGCCAGGGCCCAGATCCGGACATTTCCCTGTTCTGGCACGGCCCAGGTGCAGTACTGGGTCTGGCACCGCCCACATCTTGTGTTTGCTGCACCAGTACCCAGATTTGGAAATTTCCTGGTGCCAGCAGAGCCCAAATCCGGCAGATTTCTGTCGCTGGCAACGACACCACCCAGATCTGGTGTTTGCTGGCAGCGCCAGTGCCCAGATCTGAAAACTTCCTGGTGCTGGCACAGCCCAAGTCCAGTGATTTGCTGGCACAGAAAGCCAAAAGTTGGAAATTTCCAGGTTCTGGCTCCAGCACCATCCAGATCTGGTGTTTGCTGGGACTGCCAGTGCCCAGATTTGGAAATTTCCCAATGCCTTCACAGCCCAGGTCCAGCAATTTGGTTTTAGCTAGCTTAGGCAGAGAAGTTCCTCGGACTGGGACTTTCCTTTTTCTTGGAACTGTTTAAACCTGCTCTGGACTGAAAACCCAGAAAACACCAGCAGCAGCTCACACCTGTGGCCACCGAGCTCTGGGATGCTGGCATTCCAGAAATTTGAGGTTCTAACAACAACCCCCAGAGGGACTTAGAAAGACTGAGTGAGCCAACTACAACCCACAGAAAGGACTTTCTGAATTTGCCATCTCTTCAGCACTGTCAGAGGTTTTATTTAATATTATTCATTTTCATGCTTGTGAATACTTTTTGGACTTGTTAAATAAACCAGCACAAACAGTTTTTTTGAACTTTTCTCGAGGGGTCTTTTCCTGAACTAGTAGGAAAAGGGGCTGCTTGAACTTCTCCAGATGGACCCCTTTGGAGGTTTGCTCCCAAAATTTGCCCTAAGCCAGCACAAACAGTCATAACGAAAATTTCACCAGTGGCATAATTTCCTGGTGGCAAATCTTGTGACAGAAGCACGACTGTGTTGTCCATGAGAGATTCTTGGGAAGAGCAGAAAGGAGAGGATTCCTGGAAAACTGAAACAGCCTTCCAGAAGTGAAATGAAAATGAAAGAAACAATCCAAGATGTTTTCCTCTATTTATTTCTATGCTCCCCTTTTCCATCTTGCACTACTTCTCCATCCCAGTAATTCCAGATGCACCTCACCTCTAAGATCGGTGACTTAGTGATTTTTAGACACTCTAAAATACCATGAGCCACAGAGTTTTCCTTCCCCTGTTTTTACTGGAAGGCAACACTGGAGATGTAAGTGCAGTGCTGGGGTCAGGCAGGAATCCTACCCCAAGGGAAGGTGTCCCGACAGTGTTTGCCCCTCAGCAAGGACAATGCACAGCAGCAAGCGAGGGGATTGCTGTGCCCGTGTGCAGGAGTCAGGGCTCTGCATCTGGGCTCAGCGCTGCAAAGTTCCCGTGTTTGGACAGACGAAGGGGCCGTCCCAGGGGCGCGGGCGGGGCTCGAACGTGGGGCTCGTGGGGTGAGCGGGGGAACGGACACACGGGGACGAACGGCCCCGGTGCTTCAGTTGCTTCAGCAGCGGCAGCAGGCAGCGGCGGCAGCAGCAGCAGCAGCAGCAGCAGCAGCAGCAGCAGCGGCAGCAGCAGCAAAGCAGATAAAGCAAAGCAGATTCTTTCTCTTTCTTTCTCTTTTCTTTTTCTTTTTCTTTCTCTCTCTTTCTTCTCCCGCCCCGCCGTCGGGCACCCCTCGGGGTCCCCTTGCCCGGCGTCCAGCCCCTCTCCCTCCCCGGGCCCCTCAGCCCGCCTCCCTCTCCCCTGCCGGGGGGCCATGCCCCCCGCCCGCCTCCCTGCTGGGCCGGGCGGGGCTGCCCCGTGCCCGGCCGTCGGCCGTGCCCGGCCCGGCCGTCCCGCCGCGGTCTCGCCTCCGCCCGGCTCTGGCCGTGCTGGCGGTGGCGCTGCTGGGCGGGCATCAGTGCCTGGTGCGGGGCGGCATCGCCCGCCGGCTCCGCCTGGCCCGGCCCCGGCCCGGCCCAGGGTCCAGTCCCGACCCCGACCCCGGCCCCGGCCCGGCCCTCGGCTCCTCCGGGGCCCGGAGGACACAGGCGGCGCGGCCGCTCCCGCCGCCCTCCGCTGCGGCTCTTCCCGGCCCGAGCTCCGCCGCTCGGCAGCGGGCCGCCGGCCCCGAGCCTCCGTGCCGCGTTCCAAAGAGCGAACGCCTGGGCATGGCCGGCCCGGGGCGGGTGAGGGGCTCGGGGGGCCGGTGCTGGCCCGGGCCGGCGCTGACAGCCGCGTCTCGCCCGCAGGGAAGGCACAGCAGGGCCTGAAGGAGCGGTAGGCTGGGCTCGCTGCTGGGGCGCGGCGGCTTCCGGCGCATCGTCTTTGGCGGCCGCGGCTCTCGGACGGCGCCCGGTGAGCGGGCGGGGGGGGGCGGCGGGCGGAGGGGAGGGGGGAGGAGGAGGAGGAGGAGGAGGGAGGAGGAGGATGGGGCTGGGCAGGGCGGGCGGAGGAGGAGGAGGAGGAGGAGGAGGATGGGGCTGGGCAGAGGCGGGCGGCGAGCTGAGCCTGCTGCTGCCCTTGGCTTGCAGGTGGCCATCAAACGTGTGCCACGGAACCGTCCGGCACTGGGGCGAGCTGGTGAGTGAGCGGGGCCAGCGGCAGCAGCCGGGTGGCCGTGCCGGGCGGGGAGGAGCCGAGGCCGGGGGCAGGGTGGGAGCCGCCGGGGGCCGGGCGGGAGGGAGGGCGGGCGTGGGCCCAGCGCCGGGGGGCGCAGAGCATCCCGGGCTGGCTGAGGGCTCCCCGAGCCCGGCACAGCCTCAGCCCCACTGACGGCACCGCGCTCCTCCCGCAGCCTGACGGCACCAGAGCACCCCTGGAGATCGTGCTGCTGGACAAGGTGTCCACTGGCTTCCCTGGTGTCATCCAGCTGCTGGAGTGGGCTGAGCTCCCTGAGTACATCGTGATGGTGCTGGAGCGGCCAGAGCGGTGCCAGGACCTGCAGCATTTCATTGGGGCACGGCAGTTCCTGCCCGAGGAGGAGGCGCGGGCGCTGTTCCGCCAGGTGCTGGAGGCCGTGCGGCACTGCACCAGCTGCGGGGTCCTGCACCGCGACATCAAACCAGGGAACATCCTGGTTGACCTGGCCACCGGGCAGCTGAAATTGATTGACTTTGGCTGTGGCACCTACCTGCAAGAGACAGCCTACACTCACTTTGCAGGTGAGCCCACGCAGGGCTGTGCTCCTGGTCCCAGCATCTCATGGCCCAACATCTCAGCCCAAGCTGGCTGTGCCAGCGGGGATTCTCCCTTTTGCTGCCAGTCAGGGGACTGAGGGACTGAGTCTTCAGCTGTGTTGCTTTAGAGCGGGGCTGGGTGGGGAGCCATCTTCCAGCCCTGCTGGCAGCCTTTGCCAGCCACTCTGCCCAGGACTGGGGCTGGGCTGGGGCAGCCAGCCCGACCAAAACCCCGTGGGTGGGGGGCAGAGAGGGGGGGTGGAACCTGTGCCCCAGCCGGTTTGGTGTGCAGGCGAAAGGAAGGGCTTGGACTGCTCCACTTGCCCTGTTTGCTTTGGCTTTATATTATTTTTGGGGCAATGCAGGCAGGGAGAATAAGGGCATGTTTTTTCCCCAGCACAGAGGGGGTTTTTCCTTTGCATGTCATGGTCAGGCCTAGCCAGGGTTTCGCTGCCCTCTTCTGACACCAGTGGCTTCTTCCAACCCTAAGTTTGTGCACAAGTCCCAGGTGCTGGTGAGAGGGCAGCGGTCACCCTGTGTGCCACTGATGCAGCCCCACAGGCCCAGGGATGCTGGGGCCAGGCTCTGGGAGCAGCAGCATCCCCCTGCTGAGCTCTGTCTGTATTCCATAGGAACCCGGTCATACAGCCCCCAGAATGGAACAACTTTGGGTGGTACCATGGCGAGGCAGCAACGATCTGGTCCCTGGGCATCCTGCTGCACCAGCTGGTGGTCTGGGGAGCACCCTTTCAGGAGGGGCCAGAGCCTCAGCTGGGGCCAGCTCTGGCTGCCACATGGCTCTCTGAAGGTAGATCCTCATCTCTGGGCATGGGGGGAATCGCAGTGCTGGGAGACAGCAGCGGGCTCGTGGGCATCCCTGCTCTGGCAGCTGCTGAGGAGGTGGCACATGTCCTGCTCTCATGCTCTCCTCCAAACAGAGCATCCATGGGGAAGTTTAGGCCCAGCTCTGGGCACACCCAGCATGGCCTGGGCATGGGAACAGGGGCAACTTCTCCAACTGACTGGTGATTTCTGGTTTCTCTCTCCAGAGTGCCAGGATATCATTAAGAGGTGTTTGTCCATGCAACCCTCGGACAGGCCATCCTTAGAAGAGCTTTTCTGTCATCCTTGGGTGCAGGGTGTTCCTCTGCCCTAGAAGATGGGAGAGATCCACGTGCACAGTTGGACCCAGGGGCCTGGCAGGTACCAGCTCCACACATCTCTTGGCACTCAGTGGCAAAGCAAAGCAGGCTGGTTTTGTGCTGCCTGTAGCTCTGAGCAGGGGTCAGCAGAGGGAAACACAAAGCCCTTGGGCTGGAGCTGAGCTGCAGACCTGGTGTGGCAAGCACTGGTGGCCACCATCCCCCTGGTTTTGTTTGTCTGGTTCATGGATGGCTGGGGCCCCGGGCAGAGCCCTGACAGCCTGGTCTGGCCCTAGGGAAGGAGAAGGAGCCCCTGGAGAAGCTGTACCAGGTGGGGCTGCTGCTGGAGACACCAAGGACAACCTCAAGGATGACAATCTCTTCCTCGGCCTGGCCAGCTGAAGATGATGGACTTGGATTCTGACACCTTCTTTAAAGCCAGGCTTCAGGCCCAATTTGCAGGTGAGTCCACAGGCAGGGGGATGCTCCCAGATCTGGGCATGGCACGGCCTGGCTGGGCACCAAAGCTTCCCCCTTTGCTGGGGCAGATGCAATGAATTCTTCAGTCGGCTGCCCAGCTGCTTTTTGGCTCTGGGCAGCTGCTGAGGGCTGGATGTGCCGTGTCTGGCTGCAGGCTGGGCACATGTGCTGCCCTCCTGCTCTGCTGCCAAAGGCAGCAGGGATGGGCAGCTCTGGGCACAGCTCTGGGCACAGCCAGCATGGCCTGGGCACCGCAGGCCTTGGCACAAGGGGACAGGAGCCCTCAGCTGACGGGCACTTTCTGCTTTCTCTCCTTGCAGCCGGGCTCTGCGCGTGCTGAGGCTGCTCTGGGCTCTGCCAGGGCTCTGCTGGGCTCAGCCCTGGGCCCAGCTGGGCTGGCTCTGCCCTCACATTGCTCTGACAGCTTTGCATCAGACGAGCCCTGTTGTGAGCACAGCGCCTGAGCTTTCTGCTTTGGCAGGTGAGTGAGACTCTGCTGCAGGCCCAGAGATTGCAGCTGGGGACACACATCCAATTGGCAAGGACCCAAACTCTCCACAGTCCCAGCTGAACGCCTGGATCTGCACAGGGTGTTTTGTCTGTGCCATTCTTCCTTCTTGATTGGCTGGAATTGTGCAATTGCACTTTGTTCCTCCTCTAGAAGTGCCTGAGTGGGCCAAAGCTGGCGAGTGGGCCGTGTTCCTGAGGCAGTGCAGGCTGGAGCTGCTGGATGGAGAATTGCCCTTCTGCACTGCCAAACCAGAGCAAAAAGCCCTAAGTGGGACTTTGTGTCTCTAAGAAATCCCTGACAGTTTCAAAGGGAATGTGCAGCTCATTCCCAGGCTGAGAAGGAAGGTCATCTTCTAAAGGATTTGGGCTTTGACAGAGTTTCCATTCCCAGTCCTGCTTGGAGCTGGAAGGGCACAAAGCAATTTCCTCTTGCTTTGAGCACAATTTCAAATACCAATGTTGGAAACAAAGCCCAAAATCTTTTAAAAGGCTGCTGAGGTCAGTAAGATGGATCCATGCCATCAGCACATTTACAATGTAAATAACTGAGTTCTCTTTTTAAAAAGATCATTTACCTCTTAATGCAAAGAATGTAACTTTGCATTTATGATTTGTTTTTTCACTAACATTATGTTATGTTTTTTTTCACTAACACTTGGATTTTTTCTTATCTTTTTACAATTGACCTATTTTTTTTTTTTTTTTTTTTTTTTCCTTTAAATAGAAAACATGTCCTACAAAAGGAATGTCCTTTGCTCCTGGTTCCTGTGTGGAGCAGCTCCCTTCCTGCTGGCTGAGCTGCTCAGGCAGAGCCCGGCAGCTCCTGGCCCTGCAGGGCTGAGGCTTTTCCCGTTGCTGGGCACAGACTGATGGAGCAGCACTGCTGAACTCGGGCACACACAGAGGGACCAGCAGCAGCTGCCTTTGGCCACCTGAGGCTCCAAGGCCCAACCTCTGAGCAGCCAGGGCTGGAAGAGACTGGCAGGATCTGATCCCTGACTCTGGGCCAGGCCTGCACAAATGACCCCCCACAGCAGCAGCAGCAGCAGCAGCACATGGAGCTGACTTTGAGCACAGCCCCTGCCCCTCTTCCCTGCCGTGTGCAGCGGTGTCACAGCAGCCTGAGGCACCTGGGAGCCCCCAGTGCCAGCAGGGACTTGAGATGGCAGCCCTGGGCTCCTGGAGGCTGTGCAAGGAATGGAGCTGGGCACTCCCTGTCCATGGGGAGCTTCCAGATGGAAAAGGCTGCTGTGCCCAGGCAGCTCCAAGGGCACAGAAAGGAGGGTCTGGAGCACTGGATCTGTGCCAGTGCCACAGTCCTGGGCAGCAGCCAGCGAGCCCTGGGGAACAGAGGGCACAGCACGAGGGACAGAACCAGGCAAGGGCAGAGACTGGAGAGAGCCAGACCCAGGAGCAGGAACAGCTGCTCCATTGCACTCTTGGAGAAAGCTCTTGGCTGGTTCAAAGTGCTGAAAGGCGTGAAGGGCAGAGAGGAGGCCACAGCAAACAATGCTCCTGTTTGCACAGCCTCCCCTGTCCGTGTCCCAGAAGGAATTGGATGGACTGTGTTCTTCTCTCCGAGTCGTCTCGTTCAGCATGAGCAGCTCAGCACCAGGAGCTGAAGGAGCTGAAGCCTCAGGCCACAGGAGCTGGGCAAGAGGAGACTTTCTGAGCAAAGTAATGCTGCTAACATGGACCTAGCTGAATTCAGCAGATGGAATAATGGAATTATAGAATCCTTTCTGTTGGAAAAGCCCTCTGAGCTCACCCAGTGCAGCCGGTCACCCAGCAGTGCCAAGCCCAGCACTAAACCACGTCCCTGAAGTGCCAAGGCCTGGACACCAGCCCTGAGTGAGGCCTGGACAGCAGGCCCTGAGCCAAAGGTGGCCTCTGGATGAACCTTCCAAGCAAAGGTTATCTTTGTATCTGCTCCCTAATGAAATAGGCATGGTCATTAGCACTGTGATAGATGTATGCACTCCTTAGTGAAACATGTATTGACCTTTGTGTATTTAGAAGCCAGACAAGGCCATGAAATCTGACATCTGGCCTTGTTTGGGGCTGAAGGATCAAAGTCAGCTCCTTGGTTCCTCCTGGGGCCCTGGCCAGGCTTTGGGAGGGCCCCAAGAGGAGGATGAAACCAGATGTTGCCACACTAGCAGTGCTGTCAGTTTGTTCATTCAGCACTGTCAGAGCTGGGCCCCTCCCAGCGGGGTTGGAGCCTCACCTGGGGCTGGAGGCACCTGCAGGAATTCCCAGTGCCCAGGAGTGGCTCTGCAGCCCTTGGCTGTGACAGCTTCCCCAGCTGCTGTGTGGATCTGGGGGATGGTAAAGGCTGAGGGTAAATGCTGCTGGATCTTTCTTAATCACTGCAGGCAATCTTTGGTGGGGATGATTGGGTGCATTGCTGAGCTGCTCCTTTTGGGATTCTTTGCTGCTCTGAACTGCAGGAAATGACACTGATTCCTTCAGTTGGAGTCTGTGTCTTTGGTGCTGACTTTGCCCACTGGTCAAACAAAAGTGGCCCAGTCTGGCCAGATCCCAACCAAATGTCACTTGTTCCATGTAAATGTGAGGAATCAGTCCCATCAGAAATTCCCAGCTGGGAAGCCCTTCCCTGGAGTTCCCTGGCTCTGGAGTGGGCTGAGGTGGGAGCCCCGTCGGAGCAGTGGGGCAGTCGTGTCAAAGAAGCTGCACCCCGGATGGCTTCAAATGCATCCAAAAATTGCACATGGAAAAGGAAAAGAACTTGTGGGTTTGGGCAGACAAAGATGAATTTGTTAAGAGTCCATCGAAAACAGCACCTTCAGAAGGAACAATGATTGTTGGAATGCTCCCACATGGAGCAACAGAAGAAGGTTTTAATCTTGAGCTCAGATGCATTTGTGCAAGTGAAAATATAATAAATAACAATATATGTATTTATAGAATAATAAGACATTTTATATATATATTTTTATATATATTTATATATATTATATATGTATATGTCTATATGTATATATATATCTATATAAAAAATAATAATCTATATGAAATAGTGAAATGACAATACTAATATTTTGTGCTCAGGGATCTAAATATATAGAACAGGAAATAAATCAATGAAAAATGATGATTTTACAGGGTTTGCTGACAATACTAATTTTGTCTGTTCCATTGGCTGCTCAGGGATGTAACACTGCAGGGTTTTTCATGTACCAGACTATGCACAAGCTGCAGGATTGGTTGAAAAGTGTGAAGGGTTGTGAAAAGAGCAGTTGAAAAAAAATGAGGAGATGGGAACCTTTGCCCATGGAGAACCCATCTCCCAGATGTGCTCCATGCCCTTAACAATGGCCCACGGGGGAAATGGAAACCCCCTGGCTGTGCACGGCTGCCCCCAATTTGCAAATCCAACCATGGGCAGTGAGACTTGGACTGCCTGGGAAATTGTTCTGGCTGGGATGGCCCCTGGCAGGGCCAGCCCAGAGGCTGCAGGGCTGGGCCTTCATGCATTGGAATTAATTGGGATAAATTCAAAGCAAATGAGAGCTATCAATACTGAAACAGGAATTCAGATTCCTCCAGGACACTTTGCTTTGGTAGCTGCTCCCTTGGAGCTTGGCCTTGCAAAGTGTTCCTGTCATGGCAGGAGGAATTGATGCAGAATATCAAGGAGAAATTACAGTAATTCTGTTAAACAATAGTGACCAGGATTGGATTAGTCAACCCTGTGACAGGGTAGCACAATTATTGATATTGCAATTTTAAGAAGGATTGTGAAAAAAGGAGATCCAGCTCCAATCACCACCGTTTGTGGAGATGAAGGGTTTGGATGCAGCAGTCCTAATAATGGAGCCCGAGTGTGGGTCCGGAGGCCAAATGGCCCTCCCGAGGCAGCTGAAGGAACAGCTCCTAGGAAAGACAACTCTGAGTCCTGAACCCTGGGCAGGAACAATGGGAATGTGTCCCTGCAGCCAAGGATTGTGTGTGAGAACAAGGAGATCTGACAGGAGATTGTTTTACACATCCTGCCAGACCAAATCTCCCTGTTTGCCCCAAGGGCCCCTTTGGAAAATGCTCTGACCCACGGGGCTCCATGTGAAGGCTGCTGTGACACTGAGGGACTTGCACAGGAATTCCATCCAGGAGCCTGGGTGCCCCTCAGGGACTGGGACCCGGCCCCTTCCAGCCAGAGGGGAAAGGGCCCCCAAGCCTTGTTAGCCACAGACAGCATGGTAAAGCTGAACAGCAAAGGGCCTCGGGGCATTATTCTGGAATTAAAAAGGTGCCAGCTCCATGGACAACAGAATTCTTGTTCCTAACTCCAATGAGATTGAGAAAAAAGAATGAAGAACGGTGTCACTGAAGTACTACTGATGTCTGTAAGGTGTACCTTGACAGTCAGCCAGAATCTTTGTCTGCCACAAACACCTCTAGTGTTTCACCAAGGGGTTAGTCATCCAAATGTAATGATGAGTTATGATGGATTGCTGAGCTTCTTTTGTAATTGTTTGCTAATGTTGATGTGCTTTGATGAACTTATCCTTTTGTAATTCTTTGCTAATGGTGATGTGCTTTGTTGAGCTTATCCTTTTGTAATTCTCTGCAGCTGTGCATGATATAAATGACACAATCCCTTCAGTTGGTGTCTGTGTCTTTGGTACTGACCCTGACCACTGGTGAAACAGGGCCCCCTCTTGCCAAGTGTTACCTGGCAAGGCAGAAACCCTCCCTCCAAAATTCCCCCCTTCCTCCTTGTTCCCCCTTTCATACCCTGAGCATGATGTGCTCTGGTCTGGGGTATGCCCGGGCTCAGTTGGGGTCCCCTGTCCTGGCTGTGTCCCTGCCCAGCTCCCCCGCAGCCCCAGCCCCTCCCCAGCGTGGCTGGACGAGGGGCAGGACAGGCCTTGGCTCTGCTGCAGCTCAGCAAGAACAAAACCATCTCTGCGTGCTCAGCCCTGTGCTCAGCACCCGGCCCAGCAGTGTCTCAGTGCCAGGGGTGTGCCCTCAGTCCCTGCCAGGGCTTTCCATGGCAACTGCCAGGCCAGGTGACCCAGATGTCCCCCCCAGTGCCAGTTGCCATGGAAACAGTGCCCAGCCCTGCCCCTTTCTGTCTGGCTGACCTGGCCTTTGGCCCTGGCAGTGCCGGTGGCTGCTGGCTCCTGGTGCCCAAGCGGCCAGCGCGACACAGGGCAGGTGGCCATGGCACAGCCCCCAGCAAGGGATCCCCTCTGGCTCTGGGCACTGACACCAGCCCTGAGCAAGGGGCCCGGGGCAGCTTTCCATGGCCACCAACCAGCACAAGGGCTCCGGGCATTGGTTGCCATGGCACCAAACCAAGGAACGGGTCCCCGTGGCCATTGCCATGGCACCTGGTGGCACCAACGAGTGTCACTGCAATTGTACCTGGAACAGCCCTGGCACCGCTTTGTCCTCAGGGTTGCCATGGCAGCCGAGGGGCAGCAACAGCTCTGCAGGCAAGTGGCCATGGAACCTGGCTGCAGAAATGGCTCCTTGGGCTGGTTTCCAAGGAAACCTGAACTGATGGGGGTTGCCATGGCACCCAAACCCAGCAGTGGGGTCCCTGCAGTGTCCATGGCAACAGTCCCTTGCAATGGCCCAGTGCAGGTTGGGATGATGATCCACCCTCAGAGCTGGCCCAGGGCAGGTCTGGAGTGCCCTTGGTGGCAGCTTGGGCTTGGCACACACTTGAGGAGGATGTCTGTTTGCAGTGGGGAAACTCAGGAGTTTTAGATGGCTTCAAAAATCAAAGAAGGAAAATCCCTCTTTGGCTGTGTGCAGCCACTTCTCCAAACAAAGCAGGTCCCAGGTGAGTGAGGAGAGACACGATGGGCTTGGGAAACATGGAGCAAGGTTGTCCACACTGGCTCAGAGCTCAAGGCACAGCTTCTCTGAGCAGACCAGACCTCCTTAGGAGAGTCCCTGCATCAATATCAGTCACTGAATGCTGCCATCACCTCTTGTGTAATAAGAACAGCAATAAAAGACACCCTTTAAAATAGGAATACATGTTTCCTAGAAGCTCTTGGAACTATTTCTCCATATGTGTAAAAGGAAACCCTCCTAATGAACTGCACAGGAGCGGAGGGAAATCAAGGCAGAGCCATGGTTTGTCAGGACTTGCTTGATCCTCATGAGCCTCACTGGGCATTTGGAGCTGAGCCCTTGAACCTCAGGGCCTGGGAGGAGATTGCACAAACCTTGCCAGGAGTCAAAGGCAGAGGAAACACCCAAAGTGTCTCCAGGCATTCATGGCTCCCACTGAGGTCCCTCTCCAACACAGGCTCCTCATGGACTCCTTGGAGGAAAGAATTGGTGGCATTTTTCACACAGTGCCTGACACACAACATCCCACACACCGATGTTTCTGGGGGAGCCATTTACAAAAGGCGGGCCACAGGATGTGAAAAATGCCAATCACTTTTTTTTTTTTTTAATTTTAAGTTTAATGATAATAAAATGGTTATAAAAATAGTAATATAATTAGAGTAATATTAATTTGGACAATTTGGATTAGGACAGTATGAGACAATAGAAACAAAGAGTTACAGACGTCCAGGTACCTTTTTCTGGGCAAAATAAGCCCAAAAAAGGACACACTTTAACAGAGGATTAACCCTTAAAAACAATAACCTGTTGCATATTCATACACCTCATACATGATGCATAAATTCCATTCAAACACAGGATTCTGTCTGGTCAGTGTCAGCTTCTCCTCTTAATCCTGACGGCGTCTTCATGGCTGAGCAGGCAGGAAGAAGTTCGTTTCTTCTGATAAGAGAGCAATAAATTCTCTTTCTCTGAAAGATTTAGGTGTCCTGTGGCTGCTATCTTGCTGCAAGTCCTTTCTTAAAAAAAAAAAAAAGTATCTCACATAGCATAGTTTCTATTTTAACATTATGTTATCACCTAAAACTATATTTAACACACTACTAAAAACATTAATACAGCATCACTTTCTGACATAACACATATAATATTCATTTGAATATTTGCGAAAAGCCAATCATACAATAGGCATTTTTCCCACAGGAGGACTGGGCTCCCCCAGTTATTCCCTGTACAGGCGGGACCCCCCCTTCCCCTCAGGCCTCTCCCGCGCTGAGGGGCCGCTGCCGCTTCCCGCCCCCCGCCGCGCCCGCCCTCAGCGGCCGCCGGGAGCTGGGGCCCGCCCGCCCCGCCCTTTTATCGGAGCCATGGAGAAGGAAAACCGCTTTAAATTGTTCATGCCGCCGCGCCTGAGCGCTGGGCAGGTGTCTGCGGGCAGATCCCAGGTGAGCGCTCGGCCGCGGGGCCGCTGAGGGTGGCCCACCTCGGGCTGTGCTGCTCTGGAGGCCGCGGCTGAGGAGGGGACGGGGGGGAAAGCGCAGGGGCCCTTCCCCGGGGACACGGGGACAGTGCTGGGCCCGGGGAGTGCCCCGGCAGAGCCCCGGGCTGGAGCACACACACACACCCCTGCCCCAGGGAGCCCCCCCGGCTGGAGCACACACACACCTGCCCCTTGCCCCGGCAGAGCCCCGGGCTGGAGCACACACACACACCTGCCCCTTGCCCGGCAGAGCCCCGGGCTGGAGCACACACACACCTGCCCCTTGCCCCGGCAGAGCCCCGGGCTGGAGCACACACACACCTGCCCCTGCATGGGCCGGGACGGCTCCTGCGCTGGACTCATTTCTGTGCATATGCCTAGAGTGGCATATGCACAGACATCTTCGGTTTGAATTTCCAAGACTTTTGTTGTTGTTTTCTATCAAAACTGAAGGGAATCATCTTCTCGAGCATCTGCTCTGTGCTGTAAGTCCGCGTTTGATGTGGGTAATTCAGCCCAGAGAGCGAGCAGGGCTCTGTCACCGGCCGGGGTTTGTGTACAAATCACCAACGGGACGGGACTGCTGAGGAACTGCCTTGAGCTGTTTTATTTTCCAGCATCAGTCTCATTACATGGTTATGACAATGGGAAGATGCCAGCAGCTCACATCCCAGGCAGCGGACAAAGAACTTAATGTTACAACTTACTTTTTAAATTTTTTGACCAATCACACAAAGCAAAAGCATATTGACAGTAGTTCTATCCAACCACTATAAGCACACATACCTTTCGTTAAAACAATTCTTTCTTATTTTGAATACAATATCTGCTTGTAAGCCTTAAAACACAATGCACAGAGCTCCATTATTAAGCTTAGAACTTCCTAATATCTCCCTAGATAAACTTTTTTGTAGCTTAGGGAGTTATTCTAGCCAAGCGTTAATACACAGACCATTGGTCTATTTGTCCTTACTTTTCTACTTTTTACATCATTTTTCTGCAGACCTATCTATCTCATGGCTACTGCTTGGCTCTGATCACAGTTCTGCTGTCTCTGAGGCCTGCCTTTTGCAGCTTTCCCAAAACCCTCTGATTTGATGGATTCCCACAGGCCCCACTCAGATGCTGGCACTGGCGTTGGTGTCTTGGTCTCACCAGATCAGGTGTGCAGTGAAAATGTTCTGTCCCCACACTGAGTTATGGGAATTCAACAAGTTGTTTTTTCATGTTGAAGCTCCTTATGAAATATGTTGAGATTCCAACAGGATATTCTGACAGCAGATGAGTTAGCTGTTTACAGGATGAACTTCTGTGACTGAAAAACCTTGTAAAAGGGTATTTTCATGCTGAAACGTAATCAGATATGGTTTAGAAGTGCCCTTGGAAATAAATAAAAAAAGAAATATCAACTACTGGTCTTCAAAAAAGCAATTTGTCTCCTTGAGTCCTTTGCCATGCACCAGTGCCCAGACAGGCAGGAGCTGCTGAGTTCCCTGCACTGAAAGCTCCCCTCTGGCCACAGTCTGTAAATCAAACTGCAGGACACCAACAGTTTGGTAAACCACTGGGAAGGAAGAAGTGAGTTCCAAAGCCATTACCAATACCTTGGCCTTGTAGGCAGCTCTTTTATTAATGACAAATGCTATTTTCACATCATCCCTAGGGATTTTTTATGGATTTTATACTTCTTCTTTACAAATCTGCCCATAAGAAACTAATATTTAAATTTGTGCAGGGTTTTAACAGAAGCTCAGATGATGACTTTCGGCTGCCATTCGATGTGTTGAACCATGGTGAAATCACTGATTCAGGTACGAATTGGAATATTTGCCATGCACCTTCTTTAGATTTTTATATATTGTCAAGTTTTAATTTTCATGAGTAGTCTCACAGTTTCATATCTGTAACTGTTAAATACAGTTCCACTGATTTTTTTTTTAGAAATACATTGATCAAAATCTCTTCATGTTTCAGATACAATTTCACAGCAAGTGAAACTTTGCTCTGAAGTAGATGAAGAGGTCAGCTAAGTATCAACTCTGCACATCTGATTCCTTGGGGTCTTTTGAATTTGTTCCCAAACAGTGCCTAAAGCATTATTCAGTAGATATTTCAGGGCTAAAGGAAATAGACAAAAGGGAATAATGTTTTCTGTCTCCTGTTTAAAGCTGAATCCTTAGAGGAGATATTTGTGATTTAGTGAACATGCCTGGAAACAAATCTTTAAAAATTAAGATGATTGCAATGTTGTTGTTCTTTCTTTGTTTGAAGTGCCTGCAAAGTCTATGAGCTTTAATTAGAGTAAGATTTAAACACTTAAGTATCCTTGTGGAACTGTTTCTGAATATTCTGTTGAGGGGCAGAAGGATTGAAGTCAGAGTATTCTTTGGAAAACTGAAGCAGATTATCCCAATTGCCTTGTCTGGCTGTATTTTATCTGTAGAACACTGAATTCAGTGGTTTCCTCAAGCACTGGATTCTTTTTGACAGTGTCTTTACCAGCAGATCTCTGCTTTAGCACAACTCAGTACAGCTCATTTTTTTTTTTTTTGCAATGGCTTCTGTACTTTGCAGCTATGGGAAAGGAAAGGAAAGGAAAGGAAAGGAAAGGAAAGGAAAGGAAAGGGAAAGGAAAGGAAAGGGGAAAGGAAAGGAAAGGAAAGGAAAGGAAAGGGAAAGGAAAGGAAAGGAAAGGAAAGGAAAGGAAAGGAAAGGAAAGGAAAGGAAAGGAAAGGAAAGGAAAAAGGAAAGGAAAGGAAAGGAAAGGAAAGGGAAAGGAAAGGAAAGGAAAGGAAAGGAAAGGAAAGGAAAGGAAAGGAAAGGAAAGGAAAGGAAAGGAAAGGAAAGGAAAGGAAAAGAAAGAAAGGACAAGTTGACCTGGCTGGATGCCAGGCACCCACCAAAGCTCCTCTCTCACTCCCGGGCACTGGAAAAGGCATCAGTTGAGACGTGGATGTATTTTAGTCTGCCAAAAGGGGCTTAGTGAGTGATGTCTGATTGCCAGATGTGGAGACTCTCGAGTCCTCTGGGATTGACTCCAGCTCTGACAGAAGCATGGGCATGTTCCTGGCAATTTGGGCAGGTGGCTACAATGGATCATGCCAGGTCTTGGGTAACTTTAAACATCCTGAGCAGTCCAGGAATGCTTGGATGGTAGAATTGGTGGCTGATCCTAGCCTGTGTAAAATCTATCTTAGGCATATTGCAGTGGTTCAGATGTTTGAAGTAGCCAATTGAGGTGCTCTTGAGTGAGAAGTTAGTATACATTCACATGGTCTGTTCCTGCAAGGGAGCACAGATGCTCTCTAGCTTTCCTGATCAGTTGTGCAGTAACTTTCTGTGGGGTTGTTATCGTTTTAGTAGGTTGGTGTGATCTGAAAACCCATTCAGATTCCCCCAATTATTGTCAGGGGATCTGAGATAACTGAGTTCCACTGAAACAATAATGCATGGAATTTTGGACTTACACCACGTATTGCCGGGGAGAAAGGAAAATTAGGGTGCTATCTGTGTGCCTGTTTAGTTTAATCGCCCTGGGGAACTTTTTGTACAGCTGCTTTGGCCTCCGGTGTCAGTGATTGCGGGGAATCGAGTCCTTCACTGCCTTTAAGAAGCAGGAACAGTGGCGCGAGATCTTCTGTGGTGATTCCCAGCAGTGAACGTACCCAACTGATGCGTCCACAGAGCTGGTGGAGTTCTTGCAGAGTCTTTGGGTTGTCCTTGATTTGCAGTGTTTGAGTGTGATGGTTCTCTCTGCGCTTTTTAGGCCGAGATGCTTCCATGGGACTGTCTTTTGGACTTTATCTGCTGCATTCTCAAAATGTTTTCTCTTTTAGCGCTGTGATGACATCTTGCACTGCAATGTCCAAAATGATTTGAGCTTCTGCACAAACTAATATATGGTCCATATAATGAAAAATTATAGCATTAGGATGTCTTTTCAGGATGGGCAAGAGAATTTGGGCTCCAAGCCATTGACAAATAGTTGGTCTCTTCTTCACTCCTTGAGGTAATACGGTCCACTGGTCCCATTGTAAAGGCGCTTGCGCTTGTTGATTTAGGGACGGAAAAGACGAACAAGGCAGGTGTCTTTGTGATACAAGGGGCGTCAAAAAGCAGTCATTTAGATCTGTAACAACCATCTGCCAGTCTTGAGGTATCATGGAGGCTGAGGGCAGGCCAACTGGAGGCAAGCCATGTCCTCGATGACCTTGTTGATTTTCCTGAGGTCCTGCAGGAACCACCTCTTGTCTTTGCCAGGCTTTTGTATGACAAAGACAGGTGCATTCCAGGGGCTAGTAGATGGTACAATGTGGCCCACAGACAGCTGCACCTGCACGAGGGACTGCAGGGCCTTTCATTTTCTGCCTGGGAGGGGTCACTGATCCACCCATATGGTGTTGTTGGTCTTCCAGGTTAACTGAGGGTGGTGGCGCAGCTCAGTGGCCCCATTTAGAAATCCTGAGGTGTTGATAGGATCTCTAGCCTTGTCTCCCACTGGGACAAGAGGTCTCTTCCCAAAGTGTTATTGGTGCCTGGGTGACGAATGATCTGACTGTAGCAACTGTGCCCTCAGGACCATCCATGCAGATGGTACCTTGACTCCAGAAGCTGGTAGTGGCTCCCCTGATGGCAAAAATTACCCCAGCAGCTGGAACCAGGGGCCATTCTTTTAGCCAATCAGAGTGGGAAATTATGGTGTCGTCGGCTCCAGTATCTAATAATCTCGAAAGACATCTCTTTCTCCCTTTTCATGAAAAAGCACACTTTAGGATGGGTCTATTTTGGCCAGTAATTTGTGCCAACATCACCATTGGATCAGCTGGTGTGGTGATCATGTCCAGTAGGAGGTAGGCTCTGACTCTAACTGTTTCTTTTGGAATGAAAAGGGGAGTGTCTAAGCATAGAGTCTGGACAGTTATCTCCTGCAAAGATGTCA
>JALJVW010002267.1:0-10615 GCA_024865655.1 Emberiza elegans
GAAATAGTAGGTTTTGGATAAGAGGTAGAGAGGGTAAAATGTTTTACAGGTATTACTAGCATTTATTTTAGCAAGTTTTGGAAGTAGTACCTGCCTGACTTTTTGGATGATGTTCAACTTGCTTCCTCTATTTCTTGTGTATGGAATTGGTCAATAAATTTTATAAAAAATTCCCCAGGTCTTTGCAGAAGGTCTGTGAAATCTAGAGTAGGTGTTATTCCATTGGATGTCTGCATGAGAGCTGTCTTTGCAGCACCTTTAATCTCTTCTAACACAAATCGGGGAAGGTGTCTTGCTTGATTCTCAGCTTTAGTGAAATCTTCCTCCCTGGCTACATGGTTCAGTGTTAGGTGTGCCCACCTGTCTTCTCTAGCATAGTCTTTTAATAGTTGTTGCATTAATTTTCCCCATTCCTTCCCACAGAATAAATTCAGTGGGAGAAAGTAGGATGTACATAAAATGGTGCAGATTGTGAGGCGCCATAACATGTGCAGTGAAGATGGCATTTAACAAATTATTAAAAAATGGCAAGCCCCTCCGATGGTCTTTCGCTGCTTTACAAAGATCTTTCATTGCCCCGTGCGTGACAGTTTCCCATCGGGGCTTGGCCCCCCTCTGGTACTGCACCGGTGCTGCTTGTATTTTAGCTACCAATTCCCAGTCCCCTCCTCAGCTGCCAGCTTCCGCATGCTCTGCCAAGAATCCTCAGGCTCATCCTCAAGGTAGGATGAACCTTCCCTCCTCTCCAGAAGAGGGAACTTGGTCTTTTGCAGAGGAGCGGGGCCTTTGGGTGACTGGCAAGGCCCGGCGCTGTGGGCCTTTGGTAGCCAAGATGGCTGCCTTGCGGTTACCGTCCCTCACACTTCCGGCTCTGACAGTGTGGGATCCGCAAGGGCTGAGTTGGAGGGGTAGGGCCAGCGGGGAGCAGGCAAGGAAGCGCTGGATCCTGGCCTTGGGGGTGGTACCTGACAGAGGCAGGACCCAACACGGGGGGAGGAGCTGATAAGAGAGCCAGGGGTGGGAGGGAGCTTGACATTGACGTCCCCTCCCCAGAGGATGGACTCCATTTTGTGAGCTCTCGGAGGGGGATACAGGGAGGAGAGGTCCTGGAGAATGGGTTAGGGTAGAATCCAGGCCTGTATGATCAGTACAGATGTGGGCAGGGGGTAGAGAAGGAGGGGAGATGGCAGACAGCAGGTGGCTCGTCTGTGCTTTACAGCAGCATCCTAATCTTGGCGTCAGTGGGTTCAGGAATGCGGAAAGCAGAGCACAGAAACTGGGGTTGAATATTAGAACTTTGAACCCTAGAGAAAACTCCATAAATCATATGAAAAATTGGGTAAAATTTTGTGACTCTCATCACTCCCTGAGTTTGCAAAAGATAGTCCCTTCCTAACTGAGCCCCAGAATGCTACATGACAAACTGAATCAACAGAAATGTCTGGGAACTCCTTAAACAGCCAATGAACAAAAAGGCTTCCAACTTCCCTTAGTAAAAGTCTTCCCTCTGAAAGGAGAACCTCCCTAACTCGAACATATATGTCCCTCTCAGCTGTGGGTCATTTGTTACCCATGGCTGCCCCTGATGTAAAGGCTCACTCACCCACAGGACTAAAAAATCACCCAAGGATCCTGCACTCCAGGCAGCTGTCCCCAAACTCACTGCTCTGGCAGCTCTGGATGCAGGTGTTTCAAAATGTCCCGTGGGCTTCACCAGCTGAGCCGGCCCTCTTGCTGCTGGAGGCGGCCGACGCTCCCTTCAGCAAGCCCTGATAAAACTCTGGTCCCACTCCAGGGCGGTGGCTGACCCGAGGCGTCTGCTGTCCGGTGACGGTGGAACAGCCGGATGGTCACTGGAGTCGCTCTCAGGGAATTCTCAAAGAAGGTCCCTGTTTGGGCACCCCTTGTTGTGGCGTGTCCACAGCCAGATTCTGTGAGAGACCTGCACTCCCAGAGCTGGGAGCAGGCTTGCTTGAATGGCTGATGGATGAGGGAAGAGAGGGGTCTGAGTGTGGAACTCCAAACACTGTAGATTGAGGTGAAGAGGGTCCTGGGACAGAGACAAAATGGGCTGGAGACAGAGAGTTTTATGTGGAGAAGAAAGGGTCTTATATGCAGTAACCCAGGAACCACAGGGGACAAAAGAGGGGAGAACAACCAGGGGGATATAAGGAAAAATAGAATTTCATGATACCAAGAAAAGTTTTGAATCCCCATGAGCCCGCAAATGCCAGTGGGCAAGATCATTGCATTTAGAGGGCTGTCACACTTTACTTTAATTTGTCATCTTTGTCATGAGGAATTAGAGTTCCAGTGGTATGCCCCTGGGTCTCCTAAAGACTGTGTCTTCCTCATCTTCATTGCTGGGTGAGGAGCTCAGCAGTGCTGAAAGCAGAGGCCTGTCCTTTGTGTTCCCTTTGGGATGGCAGTGGAAGTGCCCTGAGTGCACATTCAGAGGCCCCTTCATGGCTTCTTACGCCACAACACCAAAACTAAATGTGCAAGGTGGCTTCTTGGAATGACATTTATTCCTTTGAAATATCTGCAGCAAGTGTTCTGAAACTGCTTTCTGAGCCTGCTCCTTGGGATTGGCTGTGAGGGGCTGAGGACTGGCCTGAGCCCGGTGCTGTGTCCCACTGGGAGCAGCCCCACAGCCTCACCTGCAGAGCAGGCACTGCCAGAGGCCCTGGAGATCTCACCTGCCCTGCAGCCACCTTTGTAAAGGTGCTGTAAACATCAGCTGGTGCTGACTTTCCCCTTGGACCCCTTGGTTTAGTTACTGTGGGGAATTTCTTTGCTGAAGCGCGTGGGATTTCCCCCAGCCAGCTGTGATGGGGATGCTCGGGGAGTGTGGGGCTCTGGGGGCAGCTGCCCGGGCAGGGGCTGAGCTCAGGGCCCTGTGGGGCCCATGGCCCCCAGCAGCAGCAGCAGCAGCAGCAGCAGCAGCAGGCACAGGGCCCAAAGCCCCGTGCCCCCTGCCCAGCACAGGCTGCCCTGTCCCTGCAGCTGTCACCCGAGTGGGGCCCAGGGGCCAGTGGCCGCTGCCAGCAGCAGGAATGCGGGCAGGGTGAGGATGCCCTGGCTTGGCTTTTCTCCCTTGAACAATCTGGGCTCAGGGCAGTGCAGAGCAGGCTGGGAAGCAGAGGCCGGAGCCATTGGAGGCTGCAAGCCTTAAACATCAGCCCCTGCAGCAGCCCAGATCCAGGTGCCCCAGCTGCCCAGACTGTGGGGGCCTTCAGAGCGTGCAGGTGGATTTTGCATGGCTGTGGCCTGATGCCGGCTCTGGGCCCAGGAGTCCCTGTGGCTCCAGCAGGAAGGGTGGCTGAAGGTTTGCTGCCTGCTTTGGTGGCATGGCTGCAGGGGCCAGTGCTGTGGGAGCACCCTGTGTGAGAGCTGGTGACAGCTGAGCTCCTGGGGACAGCGCTGTGCCCCAGGCCAGGAAGGGCAGCAGTGCCCAGTGCCAGGAGTGGTGTCAGTGGGAGCCCCTGAGCACAGGGACCCCCAGCCCCGGGGAGGCCGTGCCAGCACCCCCAGGGACCCCCAGCCCTGGGAACCCGGAAAAAGTGGAACCCACAAGTGTGCAAAGGCTGCCTGTGCCCAAAGGAATTGCAAGGGAAGTCAGGTTTTAAAAAGAAACAGTATTTATTTGCCGAAGATCGGCAAAAGCACGGATTTACAGAACATGTTTAATTATGATAATCTTTATAACAACAACAACAACAATGTACAGAACATATTTACATGGGATCCGATGGACTAACAATCTTCAAAACATATTTACAGAAAACTTCCAATCTAATGAACATATTTACAAGAAACTTCTAAACTTCAAACATATTTACAAAGGGCTCGGATCTGTGCCATCATCTGCATCAATCCTGGAAGAAAGGAAGAAGCAGAGCGGCAATCAGCTGGCAGCACTGGGCCCAGCAGGGCTGGGTGCTGGGCCCCAGGGGCTGGGACAGGGCTGGCGGGGCTGGCGTGGCCCCTGGCAAGCGCAGGGCAGGCCGGGGCTGGTCCTTGTGCCACCACAATCCAGGCCCCCTGCGGGCACCGTGTCCCTGAGCGGGGCCATCCAGCCCAGCCCCAGCCTGGCCTCAGGGGACCCACTGTGTCTGTGGGCAGGGCGTGGGAAGCATCTGCCTGTCTTACTTGTGGGGCTCAATCTTCATCCCAGGACCATGGGCTCCTCCTCATCCTCCTCATCGACCTCCATCTCCTCGATGTCATCCTCCTCATCCACCTCCATGTCCTCAACAGGGGAGGACATGGAAGTAGAGGGGGAGTCCACCTCCATCAGCTCTTCCTCATTCAGCCCCAGGTCCACTTCCATCTCCTCCACAGTGTCTCTGGCAGTCTGCAAGGGGCAGCACAATCTCCCAGTGGGCTTCCTGTCCCACACCATCCATTCCCACATGGCTGCAGCCTGCCCAAGCCGGGTGCCCCCTGCCTGGAATGGCACTGTACCTCCATTGGCACAGCAGTGCTCATCCTGCTGGGATTGGCGATCCAGAGCAGGCGGCAGGAAAAGCCCAGGCAGCAGCAACAGCTCAGCACTGAGGGTCAGAGCACAGAGCGAGCAGCAACTGACCCTTGGCAGCCGGTGAAGTGTCTGCTCTGCTCGTTTCCAGGCCCTGGACGTTCCACCTGGAACCCTCTGGGAGCTGTGATGTCACTGAAATTTCAGGGCTGCTCTGCAGTGGGGGATGGGGATTGCAGAATGATCAAATCCTTGAATGGTTTGGCTTGGAAGGGACCCTAAATATCATCTGGTTCCAAGCTGAGCAACCTCCCAGCACAGCAGGTTGCTGCGGCCTCTGTCCCACCTGGCTATGGATGTTCGTGGGCATGGGGCATCCACAGCCTCTCTGCACTGGTCCCTGTGTCAGGGGCAAGTACCCTGACAGTGAAGAATTTCTTCCCATCATCAAATCTCTTCCAACTCTTGCAGTTTGATCCCATCCCTCATTGTCCTGTCGCTACAGTTCCTGACAAAGTGTCCTCTCCCACTTTCCTGTGGGTCAGGCTGTTCCTGCAGGGTCAAATGTGTGGCTGAACCTGCAGACAGGAGAGAGAGAAGCCAAGCTCCCAGTCAGAGAAAATGGGGAAAGTGGCATGAGAGATGAGAGAAGAGGGAAAAAGTAGAGACATGCAAGGCTTTGGGTTGTGTGGGCTGTGGGATTCATGCCTTTTATTAGAGGCCAGGTTCCCTGGTGCACTCAGTTCCTGTGTTGCAGCCTGCCCACAGCCAGCCTCTGTGAGCGACCTGCTCTCCCAGAGCTGGGAGCACACTTTCTTAAACTGCTGGTGAACGAGGCGAAAGAGGGATCTTTGTGTGGAACTCCAAACACTGTGGATTGCGCTGAAGAGGGTCCAGGGAGGGAGGCAAAATGGGGCTGGGGACCCAGGGTTTTGTATGGGGGGAGATAGCAGGGGAGCATTGCAGTAATCCAGGACCAATAGCAGACAAGAGAGGGGAGAACATTGTAGGGGGAGTGCATATAAGGAAAATACAGCAGTTGAGCTGGGTGATACCACCAAAACGTGCTGCATTCACCATGAGCCTGCAAATGCCCAGCGGTGAGACCCTTGCATTCATAGGGGTGTCTCTCTTTTACCATGGTCACTTTGCCCTGAGGTATTACAGTTCCAATGGTAGGCCCCTGGGCCCCACATCTCCCCCTTTTTGTTGTCTATAAAGAAGGCTTCTACCATAGAGTTTTGCAGGCATTTTCCAAAAATGGATAAAATAACCAACACAATGTGTACGATAAAGAAAGTCTACAACACAGTCTTAACTAAAGATGAAAGCCAGCCTTTCATCCCCCATGTGTTGAAAAGTCCAGTGAACCAGTCGTTGTTGCCTTCCATCTGGATCTTGTTTCCTCGATCTTTTAGCAGCTGGATGCTCTGGTATACAGACTCACTCTGTGACAACAGGTTGAAAAAAACACATGCCTTCAAATGCCTGACAGCCATGGCCATGGACAAGAAATTGTGGCTTGGCTGTGGAAGCACCCAGCTGAAGGCATGTGGCTCCGTGAGGAGCATCCAGATTCCTGCTGCATTTGGCAACAAACGGCAGCATCCTCTGACTTTAGCTAATTTAGTATCTAGAGGCTTTGGTGGCCTAAGAGTTAACAGATAAAGAGATTAGAAGGTGAAACTTAACTTCTGGTCCCACTAAACTTTCTGATCTGTATGCCAAGGGTGTGAAAACAGCCTCTTAGAAGAATCAAATATCAATGCTAAAATATAGTTTTACAAATGTTAAGTCATATATCTTGGTTAGTGGTGTCTGAGCTATCTTGATCTGAATGTGTGTGGTCAGCGCTGCTTAGAAGATCTTCTTCTGTCCTTCTCCTTCTTCTTTTCCTGGCTGCAGCTGTCTCTCTTAGGCTTTCATTTTGTTCTTCCGATGGTGGCTCTGGTGTTTGCCTCACCGTTTCCAGAAACAGTTTTATGTTTTTGCTGGGATCCATCTCTGCCCTGCTGCTGTAGAGGCACAAGCATCTTCTCTTCCCAAAAATTAATGGGAAAGGGCCCATATTTTGTTTAGATTCAGGGTCTTTGATCAACACAGGTGGCTTTTCTTTTAATTGGGCTGCAGTTGAATTAGTAAAATGCCTGATGACTGGGGAGTTGGCTCCAAAAATGAGTTGTTCAAAAGTTGAACACAGAAAGGGCCTTGGCCAGTCTTTCCCAATGGGAGATAATATCTGGACTCCCCTCTCAGCTGATCAAGGATCCTTTTGATGGAACAGTGAGCCCTTTTGGCTATGAACTGTCCTGTGGAAGAGTGTGGTGTGCCTGTGACATGTTTTTTATACCCCACTGGACAGAAACTTGTTGGAATCAGTGTCAGGTATAAGCAGGAGCATTATCAGTTTTAATTTCCTGTGGAACTGCTAAGGTGGAAAAAAACTAAAAGTAATGTTTTATAGCATCTTTTGATTTTTCACCAACATGGGCAGTGGTGAAAACCGCACTGGAAAAGGCGTCAGTTGAGGCGTGGATGTATTTTAGTCTGCCAAAAGGGGCTTAGTGGTGATGTCTGACTGCCAGATGTGGAGACTCTCGAGTCCTCTTGGATTGACTCCAGCCACAGTGAAGCCTGATTGATTCATTAACTTCAGGAGGAGATGTGCCTGTGTTTTATCATCAGCAGTTCAAAGCAGTCACCTGTTCATTCCATCAGATACTGATCAGCTCTGAAAAAATGAGGCCCAGTGCAAGGAGAAATAACCTCATCACCTTGCAGCCTTTGTGGCCAGAGCAGGAGCAGCAGGAGGACTGCCAAGACATGGCTGTGTCTGGAAACTGACAGAGGCAATTGGCCAACAAAAGCCCCATGGCATCCTCATGGTACAGTGCTCCTCTGAACCTTCTGCAGTTATTCCCTGTTCCAGCTCCCAGGAGGACATTCAGTGATGTCAAGATCAACAGTTCAGCTCATAGACTTTCTCATCCTTCTCAACTCATTGGAAACAATGGTCATTTCTTTCCATTTCCCTAAGAGACATTGGACATTATTCTTTTGTTTTCTCATGCTGCAAAACCCGTGTCAATGACTTGATAGAATTTGATAAGTTTTGTTGATTGTAATTGGTCTTTTATCTATCTTATCCCATATCTAACAGATAACCAGTGATAACCTTGATGAGATAATACCCTCCCAAGAGTGAGCTGTTTCAACATCAGAACATAGGAGCCTTTTAAATTAACAAAAGGGGGATGTCATAGGTAGAAAATTGATAAAAAGAAAGGCCTTTTGAAATCAGGCCTTCTTCTGCCATATTAATAGCTGGCCTGTCATCTCTCTTCTGAGTGCAGCTAAGCAGTTACAAGTTCCATGTGAAGCTATTGTGAGAATGAGACTTTTGACCAATCTATTCTGAGGGTGAAAAACAAATGCACCTGCAACAACAAGGGATTTGTCCCATGAGAATCAGTGAAAGGTAAACAATACAAGAGAGATTTGATGCACAAGTAAAATCTATTTTATTAACCAATAATAGAATAACTGATAAGAAATCTATGAACTAACTAAAGTTGCACACAATTCTTTCAAACTGTGTAAAATGAGTTGTATGAATAAAAAATAAACTTTCTTCTCCAGCTCAGCTGGGTCCTTTTGGGGATTTGGGTTCCCTTCTTTGGGGCTTTGGGTTTCCCCCCTTCTTTTTTGGGGCTTTGGGTTCCCTTCTTCTCTGGGATTTTGGTTTCCCTTCTTCTCTGGGATTTTGGTTTCCTTCTCTCTCTGGGTTTGGTTTCCTTCCTCTCTTTCTTTGGTTTCCTTCTTCTCTGGGATTTTTGGTTTTCCTTTACTCTTTCCTTCTTCTTAGGGATTTTTCCTTTCTTTTCTGGGATTTTGGTTTCCTTCTTCTCTGAGATTTTGGTTTTTCTTCCTTCTTCTCTGGGATTTTGGTTTCCTTCTTCTCTGGGTTTTGGTTTCCTTCCTCTTTTGGTTTCCTTCCTGTCCTTCTCTGGGGCTTTGGTTTCCTTCTTCTCTGGGATTTTGGTTTCTTTCTTCTCTCTGGGATTTGGGTTTCCTTCTTCTGAATCCTTTGGTTTCCTTCTCTCTCTTCTTTTCCTGAGACTTGGTTTTCTTCTCTGGGATTTTGGTTTCTTTCTTCTCTGGGATTTTGGTTTCCTTCCTCTCTTGGGATTTGGTTTTCCTTTTTGGGGATTTTGGTTTCCTTATTCTCTGGGGTCTTGGTTTTCCCTTCTCTGGTTTTGGAGGTTGCTTCCCAAGAGACACCCTTCTTTTCCTTCTTCTGCCTTCCTCCTTCCCTTCTCTTCCTCCTCTAAAACTTTTGCCTCCTCCTCAAACTTTTTTTTTGGGCCAGCTGCTTGGGCTGCCTTCTGCAGACAAAATAGAAAACATGGCTGAGAGTCCCACCAGAAACTTGGGCTCCCTAGTCTGGCTGGCCCTGCACTTCATTCCTTTGACCCTGAGGCCATTTCTTTGAATTCTCCTCAACCCACAGAGGTTGGGAACATCCCAAGGGGGGCATTGGTCAAAAGGGACCTCCAGGACCAGCCAAACCTAAGCTTTTGCCATCAGAAGCTCTTGGCTGTGCAAGCTCCCTCTAAGGCACAGCCAGACCCCTCCAGCCCAGTGGAAAAGGCTGATCCAGCAGCTCTCTGTGCTGGTGCCTGAAAACGAATCCCTTTGTCTCTTGGCTTCCCAGTTTAAAGCAGAGCACAGATTGCTGACATCTGCTTATCTCTCCTACAATTTTACTCAGCTCATCCAGCCCCCTTCTCCATGGGCATAGCTGAAGCATGATTTTAAAGAGTTCAGATTTCAGATGAGGTTTAGTCTGCAATTCCATTGATCAGGATGGAAATTATAATTAGGAGACTATAAGGTTAATGATTATGAGATGCTTAAACTGGAGCTGATTGTTCTATTGTTTGCCTGGAGGAGCTTCTTTTTATCATCCCAAGTGGAGGAAGTGGAACTGTTATTCCATCAGAACATCTTGAAACCAGTAGAACAATTGTTGGAATAACCTCATGGGCTTGATGTCAATCAGTCACTAAGCAGGGGACCTTGGATGGTGCCAGATGGGTCACAGAGACCTGATGAAGACATTCCTGACTTCCATCCCTTAAGACCACTGACCCACCTTCGAGACCACCAGCTCAAATCAAGGGGAAGATTTGCACAGGTGTGAAGGACCAATGACCCCATTTGAATACCAGAGCAGGGATGGGAGGTCATTCAGGGGTTGTGCAGATGTCATTATGTAAGATCACTGGACATTAAAGAGAGGGCAAAAGAACCTTGGACAGTCGGGTCACACCTTTTAGGGACAGTTTTGGTGATTGTAATTGGTGTTGTCTATCTTATCCACTGTCTAACAATGACATTAATTATGAGATAATACTCTCCCATGGTAGCTGTTTCAACATCAGAACCCATAGCCTTTTCCTTAACAAAAGCAGTGCTATCAGTCAAGAAAATTGATAAAGGAACTCCTCTCCTGCAAGACAGGCTCTTGTCAGGCAGATTTCCTGCTGGAGCTCCAGCTGGGACCAAGCAAAGCAGTGCTGAGTGCCGTGTAAAACTGTGTGAGAATGAGACTTTTAGTGATCAATCTATTCTGGGGTGAAAAACTAAATGCCTACAGCAACAAGGGATTTGGCCGCGGAGATCAGTGAAGAGAGGTAAACAATACAATAGAGAGATTTGATGCACAAGTAAATCTATTTCATGTACTTCAAAATAGAATAACACAATGAAACTCTCACAATGCAACAAAATTACACACACAAGTTCTTTTTCAAACTGTGTAGAATAGGTTATATGAATAAAAATAAAGAGGAGTTCTTTCATCTCAGCTGGGTCCTCTAGGTTTCAGTTCCCCTTCTTTAGACTTTAGGTTCCCCTTCTTTTGAACTTTGAACCCTTCTTTCAGGACTGGCTTCCTTCCTCTCTAGGCTTTGGTTCTTCCTTTCTGATACTTTTTTACTTTTTGTTTCCTTCCTCTCTGATGCTTTGGTTCCTTCTCTCTTTGGGGCTTTGGTTTCTTTTCTTCTCTGAGGATTTTGGTTTTCTTCTTCTCTGGAATTTTGGTTTCCTTCCTCTCTGATCCTTTGGTGTCCT
>JALJVW010002270.1:0-27829 GCA_024865655.1 Emberiza elegans
TGTTCCTCCAGTGTTCCATCAGTCACCATGGACACCTGGTTCCATGAGATTCCATGGGGGTAACAATGTTCTCCAGTGTTCCATCAGGCTCTGTCACCATGGACACCTGGTTCCATGAGATTCCATTGGGTAACAATGTTCTCCAGTGTTCCATCAGGCTCTGTCACCATGGACACCTGGTTCCATGAGATTCCATTGGTTAACAATGTTCTCCAGTGTTCCAGGCTCTGTCACCATGGACACCTGGTTCCATGAGATTCCATTGGGTAACAATGTTGTCCTGTGTTCCATCAGGCTCTGTCACCATGGGACACCTGGTTCCATGAGATTCCATTGGGAAACAATGTTCTCCTGTGTTCCATCAGGCTGTCACCATGGACACCTGGTTCCATGAGATTCCATTGGGAAACAATGTTCTCCAGTGTTCCATCAGGTCACACCATGGACATCTGGTTCCATGAGAGATTCCATTGGGTAACAATGTTCTCCAGTGTTCCATGGCTCTGTGACCATGGGACACCTGGTTCCATGAGATTCCATTTGGGTAACAATGTTCTCCAGTGTTCCATCAGGCTCTGTCACCATGGACACCTGGGTCCCATGAGATTCCATTGGGTAACAATGTTCTCCAGTGTTCCATCAGGCTCTGTCACCATGGACACCTGGTTCCATGAGATTCCATTGGGTAACAATTTCTCCAGTGTTCCATCAGGCTCTGTCACCATGGACACCTGGTTCCATGAGATTCCATTGGTAAAACAATGTTCTCCAGTGTTCCATGCCTGTCATCATGGACACCTGGTTCCATGAGATTCCATTGGGTAACAATGTTCTCCAGTGTTCCATCAGGGCTCTGTCACCATGGACACCTGGTTCCATGAGATTCCATTGGGTAACAATATTCTCCAGTGTTCCATCAGGTCACCATGGACATCTGGTTCCATGAGATTCCATTGGGTAACAATGTTCTCCAGTGTTCCATCAGGCTCAGTCACCATGGACACCTGGTTCCATGAGATTCCATTGGGTAACAATGTTCTCCAGTGTTCCATCAGGCTGTCACCATGGACACCTGGTTCCATGAGATTCCATTGGGTAACAATGTTCTCCAGTGTTCCATCAGCTCTGTCACCATGGACACCTGGTTCCATGAGATTCCATGGGGTAACAATGTTCTCCAGTGTTCCATCAGTCACCATGGACACCTGGTTCCATGAGATTCCATTGGGTAACAATGTTCTCCAGTGTTCCATCAGGTCACCATGGACACCTGGTTCCATGAGATTCCATTGGGTAACAATGTTCTCCAGTGTTCCATCAGGCTCTGTCACCATGGACACCTGGTTCCATGAGATTCCATGGGGTAACAATGTTCTCCAGTGTTCCATCATCTGTCACCATGGACACCTGGTTCCATGAGATTCCATTGGTAAACAATGTTCTCCAGTGTTCCATCAGGCTCTGTCACCATGGACATCTGGTTCCATGAGATTCCATTGGGTAACAATGTTCTCCAGTGTTCCATCAGGTCTGTCACCATGGACACCTGGTTCCATGAGATTCCATTGGGTAACAATGTTCTCCAGTGTTCCATGCTCTGTCACCATGGACACCTGGTTCCATGAGATTCCATTGGGTAACAATGTTCTCCAGTGTTCCATCTGGCTGTCACCATGGACACCTGGTTCCATGAGATTCCATTGGCAAACAATGTTCTCCAGTGTTCCATCAGGTTCTGTCACCATGGACATGGACACCTGGTTCCATGAGATTCCATTGGGTAACAATGTTCTCCAGGTGTTCCATCAGGCTCTGTCACCATGGACACCTGGTTCCATGAGATTCCATTGGGTAACAATGTTCTCCAGTGTTCATCAGGTCCTCTGTCACCATGGACACCTGGTTCCATGAGATTCCATTGGGTAACAATGTTCTCCAGTGTTCCATCAGGCTCTGTCACCATGGACACCTGGTTCCATGAGATTCCATTGGGTAACAATGTTCTCCAGTGTTCCATGGCTCTGTCACCATGGACACCTGGTTCCATGAGATTCCATTGGGTAACAATGTTTCTCCAGTGTTTCCAGGCTCTGTCACCATGGACATGGACCTGGTTCCATGAGATTCCATTGGGTAACAATGTTCTCCAGTGTTCCATCAGGCTCTGTCACCATGGACACCTGGTTCCATGAGATTCCATGGGGTAACAATGTTCTCCAGTGTTCCATCAGGCTCTGTCACCATGGACACCTGGTTCCATGAGATTCCATTGGGTAACAATGTTCTCCAGTGTTCCATCAGGCTCTGTCACCATGGACACCTGGTTCCATGAGATTCCATTGGGTAACAATGTTCTCCAGTGTTTCCATCAGGCTCTGTCACCATGGACACCTGGTTCCATGAGATTCCATTGGGTAACAATGTTCTCCAGTGTTCCATCAGGCTCTGTCACCATGGACACCTGGTTCCATGAGATTCCATTGGGTAACAATGTTCTCCAGTGTTCCATCAGGCTCTGTCACCATGGACACCTGGTTCCATGAGATTCCATTTGGTAACAACAATGTTCTCCAGAGTGTGTTCCATCTGTCACCATGGACACCTGGTTCCATGAGATTCCATTGGGTAACAATGTTCTCCAGTGTTCCATCAGGCTCTGTCACCATGGACACCTGGTTCCATGAGATTCCATTGGGTAACAATGTTCTCCAGTGTTCCATCAGGTCTGTCACCATGGACACCTGGTTCCATGAGATTCCATTGGGAAACAACAATGTTCTCCAGTGTTCCATCAGGCTCTGTCACCATGGACACCTGGTTCCATGAGATTCCATTGGGTAACAATGTTCTCCAGTGTTCCATCTGTCACCATGGACACCTGGTTCCATGAGATTCCATTGGGTAACAATGTTCTCCAGTGTTCCATCAGGCTCTGTCACCATGGACACCTGGTTCCATGAGATTCCATTGGGTAACAATGTTCTCCCTGTGTTCTCCAGTGTTCCATCAGGCTCTGTCACCATGGACACCTGGTTCCATCAAGATTCCATGGGGTAACAATTTTCCAGTGTTTCTCAGTGTTCCATCTGTCACCATGGACACCTGGTTCCATGAGATTCCATTGGGTAACAATGTTCTCCAGTGTTCCATCAGGCTCTGTCACCATGGACACCTGGTTCCATGAGATTCCATTGGGTAACAATGTTCTCCAGTGTTCCATCAGGCTCTGTCACCATGGACACCTGGTTCCATGAGATTCCATTGGGTAACAATGTTCTCCAGTGTTCCATCAGGCTCTGTCACCATGGACACCTGGTTCCATGAGATTCCATTGGGTAACAATGTTCTCCAGTGTTCCATCAGGCTCTGTCACCATGGACACCTGGTTCCATGAGATTCCATTGGGTAACAATGTTCTCCAGTGTTCCATCAGGCTCTGTCACCATGGACACCTGGTTCCATGAGATTCCATTGGGTAACAATGTTCTCCAGTGTTCCATCAGGCTCTGTCACCATGGACACCTGGTTCCATGAGATTCCATTGGGGTAACAATGTTCTCCAGTGTTCCATCATCTGTCACCATGGACACCTGGTTCCATGAGATTCCATTGGGTAACAATGTTCTCCAGTGTTCCATCTGTCACCATGGACACCTGGTTCCATGAGATTCCATTGGGTAACAATGTTCTCCAGTGTTCCATCAGGCTCTGTCACCATGGACACCTGGTTCCATGAGATTCCATTGGGTAACAATGTTCTCCAGTGTTCCATCAGGCATCTGTCACCATGGACACCTGGTTCCATGAGATTCCATTAGGTAACAATGTTCTCCAGTGTTCCATCAGGCCTGTCACCATGGACACCTGGTTCCATGAGATTCCATTGGGTAACAATGTTCTCCAGTGTTCCATCAGGCTCTGTCACCATGGACACCTGGTTCCATGAGATTCCATTGGGTAACAATGTTCTCCAGTGTTCCATCAGGTTCTGTCACCATGGACACCTGGTTCCATGAGATTCCATTTGGTAACAATGTTCTAGTGTTGTGTTCCAGTGTTCCATCTGTCCACCATGGACACCTGGTTCCATGAGATTCCATTCCATTGGGTAACAATGTTCTCCAGTGTTCCATCAGGGCTCTGTCACCATGGACACCTGGTTCCATGAGATTCCATTGGGTAACAATTTTCTCCAGTGTTCCATCAGGCTCTGTCACCATGGACACCTGGTTCCATGAGATTCCATTGGGTAACAATGTTCTCCAGTGTTCCATCAGGCTCTGTCACCATGGACACCTGGTTCCATGAGATTCCATTGGGTAACAATGTTCTCCAGTGTTCCATCAGTCACCATGGACACCTGGTTCCATGAGATTCCATTGGGTAACAATGTTCTCCAGTGTTCCATCTGTCACCATGGACACCTGGTTCCATGAGATTCCATTGGGTAACAATGTTCTCCAGTGTTCCATCAGGCTCTGTCACCATGGACACCTGGTTCCATGAGATTCCATTGGGGTAACAATTTTCCATGAGTGTTCCATCAGGCTCTGTCACCATGGACACCTGGTTCCATGAGTGTTCCATTGGGTAACAATGTTCTCCTGTTCCATGGACACCATGGACACCTGGTTCCATGAGATTCCATTGGGTAACAATGTTTCTCCAGTGTTCCATCAGGGCTCTGTCACCATGGACACCTGGTTCCATGAGATTCCATCCATTGGTAACAATGTTCTCCAGTGTTCCATCAGGGCTCTGTCACCATGGACACCTGGTTCCATGAGATTCCATTGGGTAACAATGTTCTCCAGTGTTCCATCTCTGTCACCATGGACACCTGGTTCCATGAGATTCCATTGGGTAACAATGTTCTCAGTGTTCCATCTGTCACCATGGACACCTGGTTCCATGAGATTCCATTGGGTAACAATGTTCTCCAGTGTTCCATCAGGCTCTGTCACCATGGACACCTGGGTTCCATGAGATTCCTGGGTTCCATGTTCTCCATTCCATCAGGCCCGACATAACAATGTTCTCCAGTGTTCCATCAGGTCTGTCACCATGGACACCACCTGGTTCCATGAGATTCCATTGGGTAACAATGTTCTCCAGTGTTCCATCAGGCTCTGTCACCATGGACACCTGGTTCCATGAGATTCCATTGGGTAACAATGTTCTCCAGTTGTTCCATCTGTCACCATGGACACCTGGTTCCATGAGATTCCATTGGACAATGTTCTCCAGTGTTCCATGGCTCTGTCCATGGACACCTGGTTCCATTCCATTGGGTAACAATGTTCTCCAGTGTTCCATCAGGCTCTGTCACCATGGACACCTGGTTCCATGAGATTCCATTGGGTAACAATGTTCTCCAGTGTTCCATCAGTCACCATGGACACCTGGTTCCATGAGATTCCATTGGGTAACAATGTTCTCCAGTGTTCCATCAGGTCTGTCACCATGGACACCTGGTTCCATGAGATTCCATTGGGTAACAATGTTCTCCAGTGTTCCATCAGGCTCTGTCACCATGGACACCTGGTTCCATGAGATTCCATTGGGTAACAATGTTTCTCCAGTGTTCCATCTTTCACCATGGACACCTGGTTTCCATGACATTCCATTGGGTAACAATTCCATTGGGACACCTGGTTTCATGACAATTCCATTGGGTGACAATGCTCTGCAGTGTTCCATCTGTAACCATGGACACCTGGATCCATGAGATTCCATTGCGTAACAACATTCTCCAGTGTTCCATCAGGCCCAGTTCTGTCACCATGGACACCTGGTTCCATGCGATTCCATGGGGTAACAATGTTCTCCTGTGTTCCATCAGGCTGTGTCATCAGGCTGTCCATCAGGCTATGTATGAGCCTTATTAACACGTTTATAAATGTACAAGCTGAATAATCAATAAATTTGAGACTTGTTGATCATCATCGGATGTGCATGTCTCCTGTCGCATTCCACAGCCCACCATATCATGAATTTCCTCCTCATTTTCTTCCCTTAATTGGAGAAGCTTAACTACCATTTTCCCTTTTCTGGGAGCACTCCAATGTCAAACTGTCCCAAACCTGTAAATCCCATCCTAAGAAATTTCACCCTGCATCTGGAACTAATGGGACATCCCCAATTCCTTTTTTATTTGTTCCTTCAAACTTTATTTGTGTTATAACTAAGGCTTTGAACCTTTCCCCTTGTCTTACTTTGAAAAGACAGGTGTCTGCTAAGGAAGGCAGGAGCTGCCCCTGAAATGGAAAATATAAAACCCCTCCCTCTGAATCTTTATCATTTTGAAATTAAGGGGTTTTTTCAGGCACAGATATGGGAGAAGGAATAACAGTTCTTTACCAGGAAAAAAAAAGCAAATCAAATCAAAAAAAAAACAAAACAATGCAGTAATACAAAACATTGACAAGAGTCAGAATACGACCTGAAACCCTGTGGTTTGGGGTGGTGGTAGCAGTCCTATTAAATGGTGACTGCAGTCCTCCTGGAGTGCCAGGTGGCACATGTACAGCATCTGCATATGCTGGGATGTGGTTCTGTCGAAGCAGTGATCCTGTAAAAGGGTGTAGTCTTCCTCTGAAGATCCAGTGGTGGTGTAGATGGGCCAGGTCTTCCTCTGGGAATCGATGTTTCTGGTGTCCCAAAATCTCAGGTTATAGCCAGGAAGGAATACTTGGCTCCTCCCCCTGGGCAGAGCATCTCAAAATGGGATGATGTAATTTTGATCAGTCATGCAGTGACACTCAATGGCCCATTAACAGCAGATATCTCCCCAGAGGGAGGATTGGTTGTGGAAGAGATAAAGAAAAACTGCACAATTAACAGAAGGTACCTGCCACACCTCTAACAGATGGCAAATAGAATACACTCATCCAGGACATTATCCACCTCTTGTTCTATTTCCATCTGCATCACAATGAAACCTTACACACAGTTCTCACTTATGACTGGGTTTCCCTGCAGTACACAACAGCTTTCTCCATCTTTCTGCATTACCCACCAAGTGTAACAAGGTCCTTGAACAAAAACAATCCCACAGATGGGTTTGCTTTGCCTGAGGTGGGATTAATCCAAACAGTCTTTCCTAAAATATCTTTCATGTGTACAACAGGGACTTTATCTCCATCCACTGTGTGCAGGGGTTCAGACTGGGCAAGACCAGCTCAACTGGTGGACCCTCTGTTGTTGACCATCCAGGTGGCTTTTGCTAAGTTCACTTCCCAATTTCTAAAAGCTTCCCTGCCAATTGCCTTCAGGGTAGTCTTAAGTAGTCCATTGCACTGTTCAACTTTCCCAGCAGCTGGTGCATGATATCCAGGGATATGGGTGCATGATATGGGTGCATGATTTCATAGGGGATATGACATATCCATTCAATACCATGTTCCCTGGCCCAGGTGTTGATAAGGCCATTCTTGAAATGGGTCCCGTTGTCTGACTCAATTCTCTCAGGGGTGCCATGTCTCCACAGGATTTGCTTTTCCAGGCCCAGGAGGGTGTTCTGGGCAGTGGCATGAGACACAGGGTAGGTCTCCAACCATCCAGTGGTGGCTTTCACCATGGTCAGCACATAGTGCTTGCCCTGGTGTGTCTGGGGCAGTGTGATGTAGTCAATCTGCCAGGCCTCCCCATACTTGTACTTGGACCACCGCCCACCATACCACAGGGGCTTCACTCGCTTACCTGTTTGATGGCAGCACACGTCTCACAGTCATGGATGACCTGAGAAATACTGTCCGTGTTTAGATCCACCCCTCGGTCTCGTGCCCACTTATAGGTGGCATCTCTGCCCTGATGGCCTGAGGCATCATGGGCCCATCAAGCTAGGAATAACTCTCCCTTGTGTTCCCAATCTAGGTCTATCTTTGACACCTCTATCTTTGCAACCTGGTCTACCTGCTCATTGTTTTGGTGCTCCTCATTAGCTCTGCTCTTGGGGACATGGGCATCTACGTGGCAGACCTTCACAGGTAGCCTCCCTACCCTGGTCGCAATGTCTTTCCAGTAATCAGCAGCCCAAATTGGTTTTTCTCTACGCTGCCAGTTGGCCTATTTCCACCTCTCCAGCCATCCCCACAGAGCATTGGCTACCATCCATGAATCAGTGTAGAGGTAGATCATGGGCAACTTCTCTCTTTCGGCAATGTCCAGGGCCAGCTGAACAGTTTTGAGTTCTGCAAATTGACTTGATCCACCTTCTCCTTCAGTGGCCTCTGTGACCTGTCGTGTGGGGCTCCATACAGCTGCTTTCCACTTCCGGTTCATCTCTACAATGCAACAGGAACCATCAGTGAAAAGAGCGTAGCATGTTTCCTCTGGGGGCAGTTGGTTATATGGAGGAGCTTCTTCAGCACGTGTTACTGGTTCTTGTTCCTCTTCATCAGTGAGACCAAAGTTCTCACCTTCCGGACAGTTTGTAATTATCTCCAGAATCCCAGGGGGATTCAGGTTTTCAATCTGGGCGCGCTGAGTGATAAGAGCAATCCACTTGCTCCAGGTAGCACTGGTGGCATGGTGGGTGGAAGGAACCTTGCCTTTGAACATCCACCCCAGCATCGGTAGTTGGGGTGCCAGGAGTTGCACTTCTGTACCAATCACCTCTGAGGTGGCTTGGACTCCTTCATAGGCAGCCAAGATTTCCTTCACTGTGGGAGTGTAGCTGGCTTCAGACCCTCTGTAGCTTTGACTCCAAAATCCCAGTGGTCGGCCTCCAGTCTCCCCAGGCACCTTCTGCCAAAGGCTCCAGGACAAGCCATGGTTCCTGGCTGCAGAGTAGAGCATGTTCTTCACCTCTGGTCCTGTCCTGACTGGGCCAAGGGCTACTGCACAAGCAATCTCCTGCTTGATCTGTGCAAAGGCTTGTTGCTGCTCAGGGCCCCAGTGGAACTCGTTCTTCTTGCAGGTGACCAGGTAGAGAGGGCTCACGATCTGACTGTACTCAGGAATGTGCATTCTCCAAAAGCCTATGGCACCTAGGAAAGCTTGTGTCTCCTTCTTCCTGGATGGTGGAGACATTGCTGTGATCTTGTTGATTACATTGGTGGGAATCTGATGCCGTCCTTCTTGCCACTTGACTCCTAGAAACTGAATCTCAGGAGCTGGTCCCTTGACTTTACTCTTCTTGATAGCGAAGCCAGCTTCTAGCAGAATCCTGATGATCATTTCTCCTTTCTCAAATACTTTCACTGCCGTGTTCCCCACACAGTGATGTCATTGATATACTGCAGGTGTTCTGGACCCTCACCCTTTTCCAGTGCAGTCTGGATCAGTCCATGGCAGATGGTGGGGCTGTGCTTCCACCCCTGGGGCAGTCGGTTCCAGGTGTACTGCACACCCCTCCAGGTGAAGGCAAACTGAGGCCTGCATTCTGCTGCCAGAGGAATGGGAAAAATGCATTAGCAATGTCAATGGTGGTGTACCACTTTGCTGCCTTGGACTCCAGCTCGTACTGGAGTTCCAGCATGTCTGGCAGTGCTCAGCGGTGGAGTCACTTCATTCAAGCCACAATAGTCCAGTCAATCTCCATTCACTGTCAGACTTGTGCACAGGCCAGATGGGGCTGTTGAAGGGTGAGTGAGTTTTGCTGACCACCCCTTGGCTCTCCAGTTCATGGATCATTTTGTGGATGGGGATCACGGCATCTCGATTCATCCGATACTGCTGGCGGTGCACTGTCGAGGTGGCAATTGGCACTCGTTGCTCATCCACCTTCAGGAGACCTACTGCAGATGGGCTTTCTGATAGTCCAGGCAAAGTGTTCAACTGCTTGCTGTTTTCTGCCTCCACAGCAGCTATGCCAAAAGCCCATCTGAGTCCCTTTGGGTCTTTGTAATAGCCGTTCCAGAGGAAATCTATGCCCAGAATACACGGGGCCTCTGGGCCAGTCACAATAGGATGTTTTTTCCACTTTCCCAGTCAGGCTCACCTCGGCTTCCAACAGGGTCAGTTGCTGTGATCCCCTGTCACCCCAGCAATGGAAACAGGTTCTGCCCCACATGTCCCGATGGTATCAGGGTACACTGCACACCAGTATCAACTAAGGCATCGTACTTTTGTGGTTCTGATGTGCCAGGCCATTGGATCCACACTGCCCAGAAAATCCAGTTTTCCCATGCCTCTCCCTGGCTAGAGGCAGGGCCCCTCTAACCTGGGGTATACATGGTAGAGGTACCTTCCATGGGATCTGACAGATCATACTCAGCAGCTCGGTCATGGGAGGTTGAGGCTACCTTCACTTTACTGGAGTTCCCTCGATTAGTGTTTCCCTCCTTGAGTTGACGCACCCGTGCTGCCAGGACAGAAGTGGGTTTTCCATCCCACTTTCCCATGTCTTCCCCATGGTCATGCAGAAAAAACCACAGGTCAGCCTGTGGGGTACCCTCTCTCTCTGTAGCTGGGGAACGTTGGGCTCTGACTTTGGGGCCTGTGACTCGCACTGGTGCAGTGTGGGAACTGTTCCTCCTCACCTCCTCCCTCATCTCCCTCATCTCCTCTCTGAGTTCTTGGACCATGGCAGAGACATGAGCCTGCATGGGGCCATTGATCACACTTTCATAATTCCTAAGCTTGTTGGCCACAGAACCCACTGTCTCTCGGTTGGTGTTGGCATTAATTGTTGCAATAAAGGTGATGTATTGAGATGGCCTCAGATTTGCCAGGCTCCACAACATTTGCCCTGTGCACCTGACCTTGTCGGGGTCATTATCATGCTGTCCATCCCTCCCAAAGAGTGCCTCCAATACTGCCACTTCTCTCAGCTGTTGGATCCCTTCCTCAAGAGTCTTCCAGCGCATTCTATGGTGCTGCTCCTGCATTCTTTCCCTGTGGACAAACCTCTCTCTGACACTTATTAAAAGCTGCTCCCAGAGGGAAAGGGACCCTGGCTCCCTTACAAAAATCTGATTGATACCTGAGTCCTGGGTCAAGGGTCCCAAATTCCTTGCCTCACCACCATCCAGCTGGATGCCTGTACCCATAAGATCCCAGACCCAAAGTAGCCAGGTTGTATAAGCCTCACGTCCCTGTCGTACAATGTCTTTGTGCAGATTACGGAGGCTTTTGTATGTCAGGGACTCGGTGATGATTGCAACCTCTGGCTCCCCTGTGGGTTGTGAGGGCCCTCCTTTCTTATCCTTGTCTGGGTGCTCTGATTTCATTTTAGATCTCCTTGTTTCCACAGGGGCGACTCCTGCTGGATGTGGCTGCGCTTGCGGTTCAGCTGGAACCTGGACAGTTGTAACATCTGTGGGTTCCACTGCTGCACTGTTAGACTCTCCCTCTTTGAGGCAGGTGGAGGGTTTCTTACCAGCTGGGGAAATGTACTCCTTCAATATCTGGCCCATCTCCTTCACCAGAACCGCCACCCAATCTGGGTAGTTCATATCTGAGGTGGGCTGTGGGGCAGGGTCAGGCTCTAGGGCAGCAGCATCCCTAGACTCTGGTGCTGTGTCAGGTTCTGTGGTAGCTCCCTAGTTTCTGGGGTAGTTGTCAGGGTCAGGGTGGTTATCTAGGTTAATCTTCCCTTATCTCTGAATGCTAAATAGAACAGGCCTATCAGCAACACTAACCACTGTATGATATCATCAACATTTAGAGTGGATCTGAACCCTTCAAAAACTGTTGGGGTGGACCCAAAGAGCTGGTTGAAGGATTGGGTGAAAATTTTTCCCTGGTGTCATTTCCTCACAGTAAGTATCATTATTAAAGTAACCCAAAAAACATACAGTTAGTGTGTGATAGCTCTGAATCTGTGTGCCTGCCTTCCAGTGGAAGTTAAAGATCCATTAATTCCTCACCTTACTGACCCATAAAACAAACTGGAAAAATGGCCACAGTAGCCTTAATTATAGGACTCATGTTTAGATAAGGGCCTGCAAGTGGGAGAAATACAGCCACGACCACGTGCCACCCAAACGTGAGCTAGGGTGAGCTACGGGTAAGCTAGACCACATGGTGACACTTAACAAGGTTTCTATATCAGCACACAAAATCTAAATTCCTCAAAAACTGTTATTCCCTTTTTCTCTCGATGCCCTCAAGCCCCACAGTGGGTGCTAAAATCTATCTTGGTTTGAAAAGACAGGTGTCTGTTTAAGAAAGGCAGGAACCTCCCCTGAAATGGAAAATGTAAACCCCTCCCTTTGAATTGTTATAATTTTAAAAATACCTGGCTCTCAGACAAAGATATGGGAATAGGAATAACAGTTCTTTACCAGGAAAACTAAAAATACAAATGCAATAGTACAAACAAACCCACTGACAGAGTCAGAATATGACCTGACACCCTGTGGTCAGGGTGTTGGTAGCAGTCCTATTAAATGGTGGCTGCAGTCCTCCTGCAGTGACAGATACGGTTCTGTTGGAGCAGTGATCCTGTAGAAGGGTGTAGTTTTCCTCTGAAGGTCCACTGGTGGTGTTTTTTATTACGGCGGGGTTTTCGGTGTCTCTCCGACCCCGGCTGCTGTAGGTGTCGGGATAGCGAAGTCCTGCTAAGCACAGCCTGTTTGGGTCCCCAGGCAGGCTCCCAGCCACAGGCGAACTTAGCAAGCAGCTCAGCTCTTAAGTGAGACCAGCTCTGTGTTGAATTCAGCTCTATAGTGATTTCAGCTCTTTGCTTGCTAAGTGCCTTTGGCAGATGCAGGGAGAGAGATGAGAAGAGCTGTATGAGGTTCTACAGAAGTGTCTTTATTGGCAGCTTCTGTGAAAGGTCACAGTGACAGCTCTTCTGCTGAAAGAGTGCAGAAATAGGGGTTCGTATAGGGTATGTGAGTTTTGGGCAACAGTCCAATAGTAAGGGTCAAGGTAAATATGATCTATGGTCTTACAGGGAGATAATGAGGGTCTGAAGGCAGAAGAGGGGTCTCTTGGTCCAGTCATTGTGACTAGGCATTTCTTATTTTAGGCAACTGACTGCCAGGGAGGCCTTGCAGGGTCTGTGGCTGCTACAGTGGTGTAGATGGGCCTGGTCTTCCTCTGGGAATCCAGTGGAGAAGACAGCTGCTCCTCTGGGAATCCAGCGGGGAAAAGGCTGCCTGTGGTCTTCAAATCTCAGATTATATCCAGGTAGGAATGCTTGGCTCCTCCCTCTGGGCGGAGCTTCTCAGAATGGGATGATGTAATTTTCATCAGTGAGACTCAATGGCCCATTAACAGAAGATATCTCCCCTGAGGGAGAATTGTTGTGGAAGAGATAAAGAAAACTGCCCAATTAACACAAGATAACTGCCCCACCACTAACAGATAGGAATAGAATACACACACCCATTTCCAGCCTAAGACAAAGTCCTGGATTTTTGTTGAGTTCTAGGACTGGGGCTGGATTCTTCATTTCTTTCTATATTTTTGTTTGAAAATCCCCCTTGAATCAGAGAAGCCCATGAACAGAGCACTGATTTTAATTTCTTGACAAGCGAGCACAGCAGCCAAAGGGCAGCACAGCCTCAGCAGGGCCCATGAGCTGGAGCTGCCAGCTGAGCATCACCTGCTCAGGGGCTCTCTGGGAAAAAGCAGGTGTGTCCTTTGCTCCCTGCTGACAGCTCTGGGACTCTGGGAACCTGTGTGCCTGTGCAGCCCTGAGCCGCTGAGCCCTGACCAAGAGAGGGGCCCTGGAGAAGGCAGGGGCAGCTCTTCTCTTCCCAGAGGGTTTGTGCGCTGCTCAGAAAACAATTGCCATCAAATGAGGGGCAAAAATCCTCCCTAGGGCTCACAGGAACGCTCTCAAAGATGGGAGTGAAAAATACCTGGTAAAGCTTTTTCAAGTAGGTCTATTTTGGTCTTGAAGCTCTGTTCCTAGCAAAGAATCTTTAATGTAAGGGTGACTTTATGATACTTGTATCCCCAGTGGTCTGTTCTGTTCACGCTGAATATTAAGTTCTGCACCTCAAGGATGGGTTCTGAAAGTGAAAGTGAAGAAAAAAAAAGCAGAAAAAAGCAGAAAAGGCAGAAAAAGCAGAAAAAAGCACACAGTTTGTTTGCAGGAACTGCTCTTGCTCCCTCACATTCCTTCTCACAGACAGACTGTTGTCTGCAACACAGACAGTGAGAGAGAGAGACAGGGAATTTGCTTTGCTTTTTTTGCAGGTTTTCCTCATTAGATATGGCAAGGAAAGATTTCCTGAAATGGTGTCTTTTTTCCTGGAACTGTTCAAACCTGCTCTGGAGCAAAAACCCAGAAAACCACCAGGAGCTCACGGCTGTGGCCCACTGAGGCCCATGACACATTTTCTAGCCAGGGAAGGACTGATTGGAACCAAGCTGAAAAGGACTCTCTCTCTCTGAACTTGCCATCTCTTCAGAACAATGAGAGGCTCCATTGTTTAATATTATTCATTTTTCTGAATGCTTTGCTTATTGAATAAACTGTTTTTTCCACTTTTCTCAAAAGAAATTTTTTTATCTCCCAAACCAGGTAGGGAGGGGCCATTTGAATCTGCTTTCTAAAAGGAGACCTTCAGAAATTTCCTCCCTAAATTTGCCCAAAACCAAAACATGTACTCAGCAAGACCTTTCTTCTGCCTAGATAGCCTATTGATATATCACCAAAGAGAGAGCAGAAAAAAAAAATCCACTCTTGGATGTCTCTTGGATTCTTAATCTATTTTATGAGCCTTAAACACTAGAGCTCTTTGCATCATGGAAATTTCAAAAGATGCTGAAACAACATTTTTTTTTTCTCCTCCTGTTTCTGTTCTAAACCCAAAGTTTTCCTTTCCATGAGTATTTTTAACCAGTAAGAGCCTTTTTAGCTTTTTTCTTACATCTCCCTTTGTCAGGGAAGACAGAAGAATTCCTGTCACTCAGGAACTGAGTGCATCTGTAAAGAGCATGTGGGTCAAACCCTGCTGTCTTGGGAATGCTGATCTATAAAAATGATGCTGTCTGGACCCAAAACATTGAGCTCCTGTTACGAGCCATGCGCCTGCCCAGCTGCCCAGCAGGGCTGTGGGGACATGGGGGGGTGGCAGAGCAAGTGCCAAGGCCAGCAGGGAGCTGGGATGGGGCAGAGCCAGGGAAGGGCTCTCCCACAGCCCCTGGAATGTTGGGGTTTGGACCCTAGCAACTGTCAACAGCCCATGGAATGTTTGGGATTTGGACTCTGCAGCTGTCAACGGCTCTTTGGCCTTGGGGTTTGGACCTTGCAGAGGCCAATGGCACTTTGATATTGTGCTATTGGCCCTGCAAAGGCCAACAGCCCTTGGACATCAGGGTTTGGACCAGCAAAGGCCAACAACCCTTGGACATCACGGTTTAGACCCAGCAAAGGCCAATGGCCTTTGGATATTGACTTTTAGCCTTGCTACTGCCAACATCCCCAGATACTGGCATTTGCCATGGCCCACGTTGCTCATGCCAACAGGCAGATGGAGACCCAGCAGGTGAGAAAGCTGCTGCTCTCCTGTGCCAAGCCCAGTGGGGGCTGTGTGGGCCTGGACTGTCCCACAGGGGAAGGTTTCCTTGGGAAATAACAAGGGATTCACAGTTGGCTGCTCCAGAGCTGGTGGCAGCTTTGGTCCTGGCTCTGGGGACAAGCCTGGGAGGGGGAGGGGGGGGCGCTCCTGGCTTGGAAGGGCGACTCCCTCAGGGCCAGCCCCGCCCTGCACTCTGAGTGGGCTCTCACCCGTGCTCCTCCAGGAAGCTCGAGGGCTCAGAATGAGCCAGCAGTTCACTTCCCAAACACCTTCTCACCAGTTACTCTCCCCAAGAGCCCCTGAGGTGAGTATAACTGTGCTGAGCTGGCTCAGAACCATTTTGCAATGGCATTGAGGGTAGGCAAGTGCAGGAAGCCTGAAAGGGAGAAGTTGCCCTGCCATGGGTCTCCTGTCTGCTCGGAAGAGGTACTTGTGTCTCTGTGCCCTGTTTTTGCCCAGAGGAGACTTCTCTCCTCCATCGGCTCCACAAGGTCTGTGACAGCGACTCTGCAGAATGGAGTAGGAAGCTGACCTCAGAGGGCCCTATTTAATTTCACTGTAACCCCAGGAATAAATGCACTAAGCACAAACCATGCTCAATGCAGAAGCAGGTTTTGTACATTTAGCTGAATTTTGGAACTGGTTCTCCATGAATGGACACTCATTCTTGTTGGGATCAGAAGAGATGTCTCAGGGGTTCTTTGGAATAGGAAGAGAATTCCTGACTAACAGCTGGGTGTGGGCTTTCAGGTGCCCTTAGACAGCAGGGACAGCATGGCCAGTTCCCAGCATGCAGACTCTGGGAACATCCCCCCAACCCCAAGATCCACTGATGCACAGCATTCCTTTGGATTGGCTTGGGAAGCACTGGCAAGGAGACAAGGGGCAACTCAGGTGAGAACTTCTGCTTGTCCTCCCCGCTGGCCACAGGCTCAGCAACTGAGGCCTCACTCAGCTCGACACCTTTCCGTTCACTCAGCCACTTGAGTCCTTCCTTTCTCCCCTTGGCACTCGTGGTCCTGCACTGCCTTGCTGGTGTCCCCAGCTCTGTCTTCTACTGCTTTTGTGTCCTTCATGTCCACCCCCTCAGCACAGCTTCTGCCTTCAGGGAAGCTGTCTCTCTCCCTTCTGATTTTCCCAGCTCCATGGAGCCATCTTCCCTGCTCCTTATTGGGTCATTTGTGCTCTTTTCCTGCCTGTTCCTGCAGTCCCTGAGAGAAGAGCTTTTTCCACAAAGGACTCAAACAATTTCCTGCTAGTAGGCATCAAAGAGGAGATTAATCTCCTCCTTGAGCAGAGGGAGGGTGTGCAAAAGCAGGGGAGTGAAACAGCAGTGGCACTGCAGTCATCCACCAGGTGTTCTGTGCCCTTCTTACCTTTCCATGGCAGAGCAGCAGCTTAGGGGGGTGACCCCTGGGGCTGCCTCATGCTCTGGGCTCCATGGCAGCTGCTCTGAAGGACACTTAGGGCTCTGCTGAATCTCAGCTGCTGCCCTGGACAGCAGGGTTAGTCCTCTGGGCTCCTAACCAGCAACCATCAACATGGATTTCTGCTGGCCTCTTCCTGCTAGCCTTGCTTTTGAGGTGCTTTTCCACATACCCCTGGTGACCCAATGAGAGCTGGAAACAAGTTGTCCATATCCATTGTTAATATGGCCCTTTCAGGACAGGGACAAATGGAAAGTTGTCCTTTGCCTTTCCTCACAGTGCCTGCTGTGGCTGACAGGGACAGGCTGTAGCCTCTGACTGCTTTGTTCTGTTTGACTTGAGGTGGGAGAGTTGAGATCTCGGCTGGCAGCCTCCAGAAAGTGCCAGGAACTGACTGTCCACAAAGCTCAGCAGGATGGGAGTGAGGCCCTAGAGAGGGAAAAAGCCAGGTAAATGAAAGCCTGTGGGACCCTGCATTGTGTGAATGGATTCCCTCTTTCTGATCTTTGCATCTGCCACCATTTCCTAATGGCGGAATTCTGAACTGTCCATGCAGATGTGTTTCATTCTCTGGATGTTGCACTTCATCTCTTTTGAGCCTACAGTTACAGTTTTTCTGAAGACAAAGGCTTTTGGAGTAGCTCTTTCCCTCTAGAGGAGTGTTCTGTTGCTAGGTCGGTGTCTTAACCCTGCCCAAGCTGCAGTGCGAGGAGCTGGATACACCCATCAGCTCCACCTTGGGTCTGGTAACTTCACCCCTTTGGGAGCTGGATCAGCCTGGCATCCTGATTCCTTTGCTTGGCACAACAATCTTAAACCCACGATTTCTGATCTAAGCCAGGTTCCCCTCTGAGGAACCCGAGGGACACAAATGTCTCTCATGGCCATCTGCTGCCTTGTTCCACAGGCCAGCTCTAACTCTGGAAGAGAAGGAACTGAGCCTCAGAAGCCTGGAAGAAAACAACCTGGCCTGGATGAAACAGGTGTCTCAGCTTCATTCTGCTCTTCACCAGGGTGAGCAGCTCCTCTCAGACCGCATAGGAGAGCTGCAGGAGCTCAACACCCAGGTAACCTGTGAACTGGCACCCTCTTCTCCAGGGGCACACAACACCACCTTCAGCTTCAGCTTGGAGGTCCCAACTGCTTCCCTCTCCCAGTAGCATCCACTGCTGCCATGTTCTGCCTGGGGCTGCTGCTGCACCCTGGGGCCAAGGCTGGCTCTGGTGTCTGTGGATGCAGCTCTCTTCACAGAGAGCAGCAGGCACAACTTTCCCAAAGACTTTTCTTGGGGAAGGCAGTGAGAAGCTCAGAGAAGAAGAGAAAACAATTCTTATCTCTAATCACTGTGCCTGTTGTTTGGCACATGTGGAAGGTGTTATGGAGATTGTTTACCAAGCGTGATTTGTTAATTGGACACCAGTGAGGGTCGTTTGGACTGATTGGCCAATTGGGTAAAAGCTGTGTCGTGGCTGTCTCCAGACAGTCACAGGTTTTTCTATAGTATAGTATCTTTTTAGTATAGTTTTAATATAGTATTAGTGTAATATAACCTAGCTTAATAAAGCATTTGTTCAGCCTTCTGAAATCATGATGTCAGAGCACATGATTCCCTATGCTGGGGGCTCCCTTCATCAATATGGTGTCTCCTGATGAAGTTTTGCCCTGTTCTCTCCTGGGTCCCAGCAGGAACTCTCAGAGGAGAAGCAAAAAGCAGACTCCTTTGGAGCCCCTCCATCCTTCTGTTAGCATTTTGTCCCAGGTGGAGTTTGTGCCTGGGCTGGGCACTGAGCAATGTGGGGACACAGGTGTGGTTATGGCAGGCTGGGAGGGCTCTTCCAGCACAGCCAGTTCATCTGGTGTTTAGAGCTGCCCCCCCCAAGGATGCCCCTTGCCTCCCTTTCTCTGTTTTGACTTTGTCTCTATTGGAATCCTTGGCTTTGCCCCTTGTGTGCCCAGTGTGGTTTTTGCTTGAAGTTGTTTCTCCTTCGTTCCTCACCCTCCTGCCTGCTCTGCTGCCCCAGGAACACCCCTGCCCCTGAGGCTGTGTGTATCCCTGTTCCAGATCCGTTCCCTGCAGGAAGCAGTGCAGGAGAAGGATGCTGCCCAGGCAACTCGAGAGGAGCAGCTGCTGCAGGAGCTGGAGGAGTCCCGAGCAGGCGAGCGGTGCTTGAGGGACTCAGTGCAGCTGCTGGAGGCTGAGATCTCTGAGCTGCGTTTGAGGCTCCGCAGCTCAGAGGACAGAGCAGAGGCCTTGGCCACACAGTGCCAACAGGCCAGTGGTGCCCACTGCCAAGCTCAGTCCCAGCTGGATAAACTGCTCTTGCTTGTCCACCGCATGACCAGGGACAGCAGCGCCTTGGTCACTTGGAGCTCAGGCAAGTGTGGCAGGCTGGGCTAGCACGTGTGCAGAGCAGGGAAGTGACGAGGGGCTCAGGGTCACCCTGGCATGACAGGCTCAGCCTTTCAGTTTAGGCTGACTCCAGCCTTGGGAAGTCCTGGCAGCTTGACATCCCTGCAGAGCCACAAGTCTGTGTTTGTACAGGGAGAAATAATCAGCACCAGAAGGGAAAAGGGCCCGAGTCCTGTCAGGCCACAGGGCCCATGCAGTCATCCTTGGGGCAGTGCTGCCATCAGTGGCCATCCACTTAATGCCAGCCTGTGACACAGCTCCTGCTGCAAGGGGAGCTCTAGGACAGTGACAAAGGCACTGCCACCATCTGGCTAGAAAGAGGCCCTGTTTGTTGGAGACCCTGGGATTAAATCCTGAACCAGAATGTCTTCTCTTTTCAGAAAAGGGTCATGATGTGAGCCTAACTGCTTCTCAGGCCAGTGATGTCCCCACAGAGCTCATGGTGGACAGAGTGGTAGCAGCCCTGCAAGACCACCTGGAGCATTCCCGGAAAGACCTGGTAATGTGTGCCCAGTGCACCCAGAAATCCTGTCCTGCTGCTGGGCAGGCAGAGTGACAATGCCAGGCTGGGTGGCAGCCCCTGTAGGGGGTTGGCTCACTGCTGGGGGAAGGAGGATCACAATCACATCTACCCCTTCTGTCCAGCTGCCCTCTCCCACCTGGGCTATTTCTGCTTTAGTGTTTGTAGCCCTTGGTCTCCTGCCAGCAGTGGCCCTGAAAGGTGATTCTGCTCCTCTTACCTCTTCCAGAATGATGTGAGGAAGAAGATTCAGGCCTTGAAGCTGCAGCTGAGCACGACGCAGGCTCAGAGGGACTATTTCAGTGCCTGCAATCAGGAGCTGCAAAAACAGCTAGCCAAGAGCCGGGAAGGTACAGCTTCTCCTCTCCCACCCACTGCCCCATCCTGTCTCACCAGAGGGGATCTCTGATGCCACGTAGAGCAAAACTGCAGTGCCCAGAGAGGGGAGAGAAGAAAAACTACCAGCAGGAGACTTCTCCATAGCAGTGCCAGGGAAAGTTTCTTTATGGAGACAGATCCTGTGGCTGGCAGCGCATGTGGCTGTGCTATGAGTGATCACCTGCAGAGGTGGTGCCTTTCAGGTGCTGTGTCTTTGCCAAGGAGCTGTAGCTGGATGCCTGGGCCTGATTCCTCCAAACTCCAGGCCATCCCAGAGCCTCCAGGCTTGTGGCCTCTCTGTAGCAGGGCTGGACGGGCTCCTCTCCACTCCTCTCTGTCTGACTGCCCACTCTGCCTAAGCTAAAAAAGCAAAAACACTTTCATATGCCCCTAAACCTTGCTCTTTTCATGCTTTTTTTTTTTTTTCCCTCTGCCCTGAAGTTTCCCTCATTTCTGTCAGCTTTGGAAGCCCTTGTGGGCTTAGGGCCTGGCAAACACAGCCTGGCAGAGATGCAGGATGCACATCAGTTTGCTTTTGCTTTGCTTTTCCCCTTCTCCCCCTTCCCTGGTGCAGTGATGTGGAGGGCAGAACACAAGAACTCTCTAGAAACTGTGCTGAAGGAAGAGGCCACTGCAAAAAAGGAAGAGGCTGTGACTCTTCATCAGGAGGTGGAGTCTCTGCAGAGCAAAGTGGAGAACACGGAGAAGGAAAGAAAGGATGTGCTGGTAAGAATGGGAGATGCCATGAAGGGCCATTTTTCTTTGTTTTTGTGTAGGAATCCTTAAAGCCAGAGGGTTTTAGGATAGGGGTAGAAAAGACAGGCCTCAGACAGCAGGTTTGGAAATAGTGCTAAAACAGCAGAACATGTTTTCTAGGCTATGGTGAAATCAAGTAAGCTATAACAATAAGCCTCTGTAGCTTAGCTTTCTAAGTTGCAAAAAGTATATATTAAGTATTATTAAGTATATATTAGAAGGCCGATCATGAATAGAGCTCTGTGCTGTGTCTCTTCTGAACGAACCATTGTCTTAAGGAATAGAACGCTATTGTTTTAACCCTAGTTACGTGTTCTTTAGGTGATTGGACAGAACCACTGTCAATATGCTTTTACTCTGTATGATTGGATGAATCTTAGGCTGAACTTGTCTTATGTTATGCTGTCACACTGGAATTCTTTGGCATGCTCTGGGAACAGCGAGCTGTTAGCATCTCTCCTGTCTCCATTGTAAACAATGTATTGAGACTGATGCTAGAAAAATAAAGCTCTAGACGCTGCTTCTGCGTGTCCCGTCCCGTTCGTGTTGTGCAGGTTTCCCGTGTCACGGCCCCGCTGCGCTCGAGCGCGGCCCCGGAGCGGCCCCGGCTGAGGCAGCGGGAACGGGCGGCGAGGGGCCGGGGGATGGGGCGCTCCGGGAACGGGCGGACATCCCGGCAGGGGAGAGAGACCTGGCAGAGGGAGGAGCGAGCGGGAGAGGGAGAGATGCTGGGAGGAGGGGGGAAAATCCCAAGAGAGGGGACGAGCCCGGGAGTAGGGGAGATCACGGGAGAGGGGGGGTGAGATCCCTGGGAAAGGGTGGGCAGCCTTCCAAGAGGGTAGAGCCGGGGAAAGAGGAGAGAGCCCTGGGAGAGGGGGGAGATCCTGGAAGAGGGAGGAGTAATCGGGAGAAGGGGAGATCCAGGGAGACGAATAAAAGCACTGGCTACAGCCCGGGAAAGGGGGGAGCTTGGGACAAGGGGTAGCTCGGGACTGGGGAAAACCCGAGAGAGGAGGGAGAACCCAGGAGACGGGGGAGAACCTGAGAACAGGGGGAGATCCGGAGTAGAGTGGAGAGGGCCTGGGAAAGGGGGGAAAGACGTGGGAGAAGAGAGCCCAGCGGCGGGAGTCCGGGAGCGGAGGCTCCTGCAGGCGGACCGGGAGCCCGGAGAGCCCGGAATCAGGGAGCCCTGCAGCTGTGCCGAGAATGGGCGCGGGGCAGGGCGGTTCGGGAGAGCGCGGCTGCGGGGCTGGCTCCGGAGCCGGAGGCGCGGGGAAAGCGCTGCTCGGCAGCCCCGGCGGCGCTGGGAGCACAGCCCTGCCTGGGGGAGGCAGCGCCGCGGGCGCCGCTCGGCTTCCCAGCGAGGCCGCGGCACCGCTCGGCCGCGCCGCCGTACCCGCGGCAGCTCGGAGCATCGGTCCCTGCCCGGGCCCGAGGCTCACCTGCGCCAGGTGCACCAGAGCATCGCCTCTGCCTTGACAACCCACAACGAGCAGTGCCCGGCAGGGACTGCAGATCCCCACTGGTGGCAGAGAAAAAGAGCAAGGAATCTTCCGTGGGAGAATATAGGCAATAGGATGAGGTGTCACTGCCCAATGTGTCCAGATGCACTCACAAGGATATGATTGCTCTTGGCTCAGAACATGAAAAGAAGTGGGCAGACACAAATCAGAAGCTGGTTGCAATATCCAGGGATCAGTTATCAGAATAAAATGCTACACAGCTGCTGGAATGCTTAATGGATGACTAATTACCCCTTGCAAAACAATCTGGACATGTTAGGGGCAGCATACTTATCTCTCAAAAATTACTCTAGAGTTATGATTAAGAAAATTTTGAAGAAAGGCTCATAGACCCACATTTTAATGCAGTTGCTGTGGGTTTGATAAATGAAATCTGCTTTAACGTCTTGATTTTCCTAAAGGTTTTTGGGGTTTTTTTTTTTTTTTTTCACACACACATGCATGCTAAATTTGAGAATCTAAGGTAAGGTCTTTTTATAGGGGATATGGAAGAGACAGGTCTCCAGTCAGCAATATGTCAGTGAGAGACAGCTGAGCGATGATTACTGAGAAGAAGAAGAACAGCCCTGCAATAGAGGTGTGAGCCCTGGCTGATACTCACTAGAACCACCTTAGGCAGGATCAGTAACAAGCTTTTGAAGAGTGAAGGGCCTAATCCTTTGGTGCAGTACTGTATGGACTTTGGGATCACTACACCATTGCAAATAGGTTCCCTTTCCAGCAGAAGAGACTTCCATCTGCTGCCTCTGCCAGAGACACTGGGATGGACAGAGTGAGCAAGGCTCAGTCAGCTCGCAGGGTTATTTGCACAGAGGGGCTGTAACAACACGAGAAGCCAAAAGCAAACAAGCTCATAGCCTGATTCCAGAACTGCTCAAGCATCTATGTCCGTGCTGGCAAGACAAGAAGGTGCTTCAGACCTTAAAGGCTGCTTCGTCCTTTGCAGGACCAGCCCAAAATGTCAAGATCTACAATAGAAAGATGGGGGGGATTGGGGTTTTTTTTGCTCACTGGGTGGGAATTGCTTCAGTTGCTGTTTTGAACAGCTTGCCTGAGTTGTCATACTAAAATGCAGGAAAAAAAAAAAAGGCTGTGCTTTTGCTTAATGAAGCCACATTGTATCTGTCTTTCAGAAAGGAATAAAGAAAACACAGATTGCCTACTGAAATTATTCTCCACCCTTCCAAATCAGTTCACTACTCAAGCAAAACCCTCAGGCACATTCCCAACTCCCTCTCTCCCAGCAGCTCAGAGCTGCATTGCACAGCGCTTGCTGTGCGCCAGAGAGCACAAAGCAGGCTGGCCTGGTGGGCCTGAATATTTCTGCCAAACACTCTGCATCTCACACCTTTGCTCTGGCTCAGTGCAGAGCTGCAGGATTGCAGGCGCTTCCTCCCAGAGCTGCGTGAGGCGCTGGCTCCTGCAGATGTGCCCTGCCAAGCTGTCCCTGCCTCACGCTGGCCTCGCTTCCCCTGGCAGAAGTGCCGGGCCTGGAGGAGGCTGCCCTGTGCTCCAGCCTGCCGAGCAGCCCGGCTCCCTGCCCCGGTGCCCAGAGCGCTGCACACACTGCTGACCTTTGCCAGGAGTTGCAGGGCAGCCGGCAGAAGAGGAGGAATCCTCAGCCAGCCCAGCGGCCCTCGGCTGCCCTTGGCCTTTCTCTGCTCCTGGGCACACTGCAGACGGCCAATGCCTCCAGGCTGGGCTGTGCCCAGCACGGCTGCGCGCTTCCCTCGGGAGCAGCCAGCTGCCCCCTGGGCTCTGAGAGCGGAGGATTCGCCCGCTCCCAGCAAGAGGCACCCAGGGCCCGGCTGCTGCCTCTTGCAGCTCCAAGGGCCTCCTTCCAGCCGGCCTCTGCCGGGGCTCAGGCTGCTCCGGCCTCTGCCGGGGCTCTGCTGGGGCTCCACCCCGGCCAAGGCCGGGCCCGCTCTCACCTCACAGGCGCTGACAGCTCTGCGCCACAGGAGACCTTCCCGAGCACCCTCTCTGATCTTTCTGCTTTCTCACTTGAGCAAGGCTCTCCTCCAGCCAAAGACATTGCACCTAGGGATACAAATCCAAGTGGCAGGAGCCCCAATGCTCTCCAGTCACAGCTGAAGGCCTGCATCTGCACAAGATGTTTGGGCTGCCTCATTCTTCCTTTGGTTTTGCCTTCAAATGCCATTGCCCTTTCTGCCTCAAATAGAAGTACCAAAGCTGGCCAAAAACAGACCAGTGGGCCATATTCCAAAGGCAGTGTGGTCTGGAGAGGATGAATGAAGAAGATCCTTCCCCACTTTCACACCATGCCAAAGACACTGTGTCACTTTCCACCTTTAAGAAACAACAGACAATTCAGAAGGAATTCTCGAGCTTATTTGTAGAGTGAGAAGGAAGGGAATCTTCAAGGTGAGTTGTGGTTTCAGAAACTTTATTAATTTCCAATCCTACTCTGCAGTCCTATTAGACAATCCTACTCTAACCCTAACCATAACCTTAACCCTAATGCTAATGCTAATGCTAATCCTAATCCTAATGCTAATCCTAATCCTAATCCTAATCCTAGTCCTAACCTACAATCCTACTCTAAACTGGTTGAGGAATAAATGGTCCATATGTGATTGTCACGTTCTTGTCTCCTTCCTCTTCTTTGCTGAAACAATCAGTGGCACCAGGCTGGATGCAGGCTCAGCAAATGTTACAAATGGATGCTGCCCAAAGGGAAAAAAAAAACCAAATCAACAAAAAACAATGAACCATGACTTTCCAAGCTCAGTGCTTCACAGGATTCCTCTGGCTCCTAGAAGGATGCAAGAAGAGGACCAGTGGGACCATCTACACCTCCATCTTTATGTGCAGGACTTTGCCATCACAGGCAAACCTGGCCCAGAATCCCACTCATCCATTTATCCAGGTGTCTTCATCTTGCTGAGATTTTTGCCCTGCCAGTGCTCTAGAAATGGTGCTTTCCGTCCTTGGAGTTTCTTCTTTTCAGGAAACTCCAAAGCCTCCCATTGGTCCCTCTCTTTGAAAGACAGGCACTGTGCTGATTCCCACAGGGAGACAGAGCAGTGTCTACCTTTCCATGCCCTGCCCCTCCTGTGCTGGATGGCACCTTCCTTCCCAGCAGGGCCAGCCCAGTGGCACTGGGTCCTGCAGTTCCCTCTCTGCCACACAACCTGGCAGTAACCCTGGCGCAGTTCCCGTCTGCTTGAGCGTGCCAGGCAGCAGATGGGGCTGGGACAAGTCCCTCCCAGCTGTCCCTGTTTGTGGCAGAAACCTCTAAGGGTGGGCTGGGGGGCACAAACCAGGGCCCCTCCGAGGCTCACAGTGAGCCCCCCACAGCCCCTCCTGCCCACAGCCAAATCTCTGACTGCTCAGCTGGGACTGGCTTCCTTGGGTTCCTCCACCACCATTTCATGTCTCTGTACCCTGCATTGCTCTGCTTCAATTCTTTTGCCATTAGATAAAACTGAACACTCCACCAAATTAAAAAGAGGGTGACAGAAACAGTCAGAGGACAGAGCACCTCTCCTCTCAGGAAATGCGGAGAGAGGTGGAGTTATTCAGTTTTGTGAAGAACAGGCCCCAGGGAGACTTGATTGCCACTTTCCAAGACTTCAGAGTGGCTTTGAAGAAAGTGGGGACATCTTTTTAACAGGGCCAGTTACAATAGGATATGGACAAATATTTTTAAACACAAAGGGGATCTAATCAGAGTAGATCTAAGGAGGAACTTGTTTACTCGGAGCATGGTGCAACCCTGGCACAGCTTGCCCCAAGAGCTTGTAGGTGCCCCATCCCTGCAACCATTCCAGGTCAGGTGGGAAAGAGCTCTGAGCAACCTGATCTCTTGAAAGATGTCCCTGCTCATTGCAGGACACTTGCACCACAGGACCCTTACAGAGCCCTGCCAGCCCAGCCCAGTCTAGGATTCCTCACCGTTTTCATTTGAAGAGCAGCAAGAGTGGAGGTGAGGAGGAAGGGGGCTCATCTGATGCCTTGGACTTGAGTGGAGGAGGAGCCCATCCCTCAGACCCTGTTTCACCTGCAGCCCCTTCACATTTTACCTGCAGGAGCTCCTTGGCAGACCAGCGCTGCTCCTCGTCTCTCTGCAGGCAGCAGCTCAGGAAGTCACGCAGGCAAGGCGAGAATCGTTTGGGATGCCGCAGCTGTGGGGTCCCTACTGTGGCTATCAGGTGTGTAGTCTGCAGAAAAAGGAGACACCAGGCTCCACCTCCTGCTTTCACATCTCTAAGGCTCTCCCAGATCCCTTTGTTTAACCTCTGTTCTTCAGTGGCAGTTTCTGTCCTGGCAGAGACCCAGAGATGATTTTCCTTTACCAATCAAAAACCCAAACTCTGATGCAGCCACAGCTTTTCCACCATCCCACAGATCTTGCCTTGGCAGTGGATTTCATTGACTGACCTAGTTAGTGGGAACTACATCAGCAAAAGCACATTTCCTTCCCTGAGGATTCACACCAGCTTGAGAGGCTTTTGGAAGAGGGACTGTGCTATACAAACTAATTTCAAGGGTTAGAGTACATGAAAGGCATCTCTGCAGTGCTTGTTGGTCCTTTAAGCGCACGTGCCCTAGAACACAACTCATCAAGCTTTTTGTGCTGTTCTTGAAAACAATGGGAATTGGAAGAAAAGAAAGGAAATCCATCAGTTAATGCCCAGGTAGGGAAACAAACATTTACAATTTCATCTTCAACACAGACACATTAAGATGCCTGCACAAATGGATTGGGATGAAAATGCCTGCTTGGACACACAGGAGCCACCTGCAGCTCTGTCTCTCAGCAGTCTGAAAATTTCAGCTTCCCATTTTTGCAGCAAAAGAAAAATTGTCATGGTCAGAAGAAGGTGAGATGCCATCCCTATGGTCACCCTCTGCTCATTTGGCTACTCAAGTCAATGCATTAATGGTAGGCCCATCCCAGAAAGTGCCAGGAAACAAATCGAAGGTTTTGGCAGGCTCTCCACATCACCAGGCTCTGGCTTGGTGACGTGGAGAATGTGCCTTGGGCTAGGAGAGAAACAGGGTCACTGAGTGTTTCAGCAGCACTGCACAAGAAGCAGAAGAGACTCTGTGGCCTTTACACCCTCATGCCCAGGTTTCAAGCATGTTTCCCAGTGAGAAGAAACTGCACAGGGGGTTAGGTTCCTCTCTAAAGACCACAGTTTTAGAAACTTTCTTGGGTTTGGGTTTCCCTCCTTCATTTCTGGAAAGATAACAGCAGTTCTAAGATGCTTTTTTTTCCTGTTATTAAGGCCATCTACACAGACAAAAGAACTGGAACCTCTAACCCAAAGGAAAGTGTTGCCTGAGAATAGAGTTTGTTTGGGGTTTGTTTGCGTTTGGTAAGGCTTGAGTTCCCCCACTGATGCAACCAAGCCTACAGCAGA
>JALJVW010002272.1:0-10723 GCA_024865655.1 Emberiza elegans
GGTCTATCAGGCGCCACGGTGTCAATGGTCCATGGTTCCATGGGCCCTGTGCTGCTGCATTCCCCCCCCCCTTCTCAGGCCGCCCCTGCCAGCTGAGAAATGCTCCCTGGGCCTCGGCCTTGGCCAACAACCCCTGGGCTCTCCTCCCCAAACACTGTCTGCTCCAGGCACTGCTGCTCCAACCAGCTCCTGGTTCCTTTAGCAACAGCCCTAGCAGCTATTTCTGTTCCTGCGTGGCACAACATCCCCTGTTCTCACCCTGCCAAAAGCTGCTGGAGAGAAGTGCAGCGGGATGAACCATGGCTGGGACTGAAGCCCCTCTCTGGGGCCCTGCAAGCTCAAAGGCCTTGCAGCTCTCCTGAGCCAACCAGGCAGTGGGGCCTCTCCCAGGTAGAACTCTCCCGTTGCTGCTCGGGGATCCTGAACCGGAGCCTGGGCGATCCCCCCCTCCTCCAGGCTCAGCCCTTTGCCCCTGGGGAGATGCCAAAAGCATCCTCAGGGCATTCCCCTGCCCTCAGAATTACTCACATGCCTTACTGACTCTTGGTGTCTGTCACAGGGCTGGGGAGATGCCACATCCTCAGGTGTCTGTGCCCTGTGCTCACCTGACTCTTTGGTGTCTGTGTGCATACCTGTGCTGAAATGTGGCACAAATGCTGCTCTCTGAGGGGCTTGGAGTGCCTTGGAGGCTAGGCCAGTCAGGCCTGCAAGTGATGGTGAGTCACAAGCTGTAAGCTGAGTTCAATGCTGCTAGAGTTGTTCTTTTGCTAAGTTGTTTACATTGAATAAGTTATAAGCTAAGTTGAATATTATTAAGTTTTATTGCAGAGCTACATCATTAAGTCCTAGGTTACAAGTAAGGTTAAATACTGTTAATTGCTGTTCTTTTGCTAAATGCTGAGTCTAAGGTATCAGTCAAGTCCTGGTTTTGGTTCATTTCTTCTTTGACTGGATTTTGTTTGGTTTTTGTTTTTGTTTCTTTGGTGTGCCTAAATTGCCCAGTCAGGAGCAGGTGACTCTTGCCAGAACTCTGTGCTCTCTCCATAATATTCAATCTGGTTTTTGCTGATTCCTTGCTGGGGATTTTTCAGCGCTCTCAGCCCCTCGTTTGTAAGAGGGTGAAGGGCCCTGGCCCAGGCTCTGGCCTGGGGGACAGGGGATGCTGCGGGGGGGTCCCTGTCCCCTGTGCCACCCCAGGGCTTTGCCCCCGCCCGTGTCAGGCTCTGGGCTCGATCTCGTGGAACATCCTCTGGGGAGGCTGGGGCCGGGGGACCCGGGGACAGGGACCCCGCTGTGCTGAGCAGGGTTGGACTGCTCTGGGGGAACTGTGAGGGGCCAGGGGCAGAGGGACCTCCCCAGTGACCTCACACAGCCCCTGTCATGTCCACAGAGCCATCTGTGATTCCACAGAACCACCTATGATGTCACACAGGCCCTGTGATGTTAAAGCCCAGCATGGGATGAAACAAATCCCCATGTGATGTCACAGAGCCAATGCTGGGATATCACTCTGGGCTGTCACACAGCTGCAGTCTGAGGTCACAAATCACCCCTGGATGTCACGGTCTCTTCTGTGATGTCACAGCCGGTTCTGTCATGTTACTCAGACATCCAGCGATGTCACAACCCAGTCTGATGTCACAGAGCCACCCTCCATGATGGTACAGTCTGCTCTATGGCCTTACACCCTACTCTGTGATGTCACAGCCACCTCTGCGATGTCACAAGTCCATCAAGCGATGTCACAACCCTCTCTGTGATGCCATACTGCCCTCTCTGTGACTGCACACCATGACCTCACACCCTGCTCTGTAATGTCACTGCACACACCATGACCATCACAGCCTGCTCTATGATGTCACACAGACCCCTCTATGATGCTGGAGCTGCTCCATGACCTCACAACAAACTCTGTGATGTCAGAGCCCAGTCTGTGAGCTCACACAGCCCCTCTGTGCTGTCACACAGCCCCTTGCTGACATGCCAGCTGCTCTGTGCCTCTAGGACACAGCCACAGAGCTGCTGCTGTGACACAGCCCCCCTCTGGGCCATGGCACAGCCCCTGCCAGTGCTGAGCCCTGGGGGCTCAGTCTGTGCCCTGCTGGTGTCCCTGAGGGGCCCTGGCAGTGCCCCAGCCCTGCTGGGCTCTGCACAGGAGCTGCTCCTGCCCAGAGCTGTCTCTCTGCAGCGCTGCCCTTGCCAGCAGCTGCCTCTGGGCCCGGCCCAGTTCAGCAGCACAGACACAGCTGGGGACTTCAATGACCCTCTGGGCCTTTTGGTGCTCTTTGCATCACACTCATCAGTGCCTCCAGGTGTGCTCCAAACCTCCTCAAAAACTCAAAATCAGATTCAAAGTCCAAACTTCCTTTAACTCTAAATGGCTCCCACTGAGGACATAACTCATATGAAAGTGTCCCCAGGTTGCAGGTAGGGCAGAACACTGGTACTTTGACACAGTGTCAGTTGGAGATTGCACATATCAATGTATTACAGGAAGAAAAACCTAAGCAGGACCTCACAAATGTTTTCTCACTGTCTTTTTAAATATGTTACATTCAGTTGGAATACGTCGAGCCTCTGGGCAGTAGAATTCAGCAGCAGCCTCTGCAAGTTGCTGAGGATGTCAGCAGCCCCCCACTGAGCCAGCCCTGCCCAGAGACCGTGGGGGAATGGGCAGACAAGGAGGCGTCCCCGGGGCTGGGCAAGCAGCACTCAGAGGCACCAGGGGCTGCAGCTGGGAAATGGAGTGTGGAATGGGGCTGGGAAAGCCCTGCCTGGGCTGTGCCAAGCAGGACACACAAGCCCACACTCCCATGCCCCAAACAATTCTTTCCATGAGACATTTTAAAAATTACAATTATTGGTGTCCTCTGAGTTGGATGTACTGGAGAAATAGCTACCAGAGATCCTCAGGGCTCAAAACAACTGACCAGATTTTATTGGTAAATTTAGAAAATCAGAGAAACTTTGCCAAAAGGTACATTGTAACATTCAATCAGCAAAACACACTTCTCAAAGCATTAACTTGGCCCATTCAACTTCAGAATCTCTATGCCCATTCCATTTTAAGGTAATCAAAATTTGCAGAGAGAAAGAAATAGGAGAAGTAGACACAGAAAGAAAGAAAGACATATAAGATACAGAGAAGCACCCCCACCTGGATTCCAGTGTTGTTCAGATGGAAATTGCAAGAGGAGGGAGGGTCAAGATGTGTGCTTGCCTTGTGGTCAGACTTAAATAGCCCTTGGTCTTCCTGGGCCTTCCCCAGGTGGGGACTGGGGTCATTTGGTCCCTCAGGGCTGGGCTGGGGGCTGCAGAGGTGGCTGTGGAGCATTGCCTGTGCTGTGCCAGGGGCTGGCAGACACTGCAGGGGGCTGGGATGGAGGCTCTGGGGGATTGGGGTTCCAGGGCAGGGCAGGGCTGGGCTCACCGGGCAGGGCAAGCTGGACCTGCCCTTCCTCCCCCACATGTGAAATGATCCAAGCCAACAATCTCCTCCAGTCTGTCCCAATAGGCAGTGTTGGAGGTGGACCCAAATTTGGAACACGGGAACCTGGCCAGGAAGGACAGTTCTCTTCCATAGGAAGGAAAGCACAGAGCCTTCCCAGGGTTTTGGGCACAGATGAGAGGTGACCCTTGGCCAGAAAGCACAGGCAGACAGACTTGTCCTGGCAATATTGCTATGGGAACAATGCCTGGATAGAGAATTTGGTTTTGAAATCCCAGTTCTGGTCATGGCCTGGAGGAGAAGGACAGTTCTTTACCACAGGAAGGAAAGCACGGAGCCCCAGTGTTTCAGCAGCAGATGAGAAGAGACCCTCAACATGCCAAGGTCAGCTGGACCAGTCAGGTGGCCCACGGGAGGCCAAACCAGCCAGACCTGTTCTGTGTCCCCTTGGTTTTATGGGGCCCTGAGGTGTCACAAAGGCTGCCTTGGTTCCATAGGGTCCCACAGTTTCACAATGGCTCCCAGCTTCCTGAAGGTCCCTTGGTGTCACAAAGGCCCCAAGGATTCCATGAGGCCTTGAAGTGCCACAATGGTCTCTGTGCTTCCACAGGCCTCACAATGTCATGTCACTCCTCTGTTCCGTGAGCCCTGCAATGTCACAATGGGCCTTTGGACCATGAGGGTTTTAATGGTGTCACAATGGTCTCCGTTGGCTCCACGGTGTCACAATGGAGCATTGATGAGGCGGCCTCTCTGTGTCACCCTGGAGCTTTGGTTCCATGAAGCCCTGCAGTGTCACAATGGTCCCCCTTGGTTTCTTAGTGTCACAATGCACCACCACTGATGACAGAAGGCCCTGGCAATGTCAATGGCCTTGGTTCCATGCAGCCATCACAAAACCCTCTTGGTTTCATGGTGCCCCACAGTGTCACAATGGTCTCCTTGGTTCCATGGTGCCCCACAGCGTCAATGCTTTGCTTATTCCATGGGGCCTCGTAGTGTCACAATGGTCTCCATGATTCCATAGGTCTCCTCAGTGCCACAACAGCCCCTTGGTTCCATGAGGTTGTGAAGTGTCTCAATGGTCTTTCCAAGGTTCCATGGTTCCATGAGGCCTTGCAATGTCACAGTGGACCTTTGGTTCCATGGGGTTGGTTCCATGGGCCCTGTGCTGCTGCATTCCCCTCCTTCTCAGGCTGCCCTGCCAGCTGAAATGCTCCCCTGGGCCTCGGCCTTGGCCCAACAGCCCCTGGGCTCAGCTCCTCCCAAACACTGTCTGCTCCAGGGCTGCTGCTGCCCAACCAGCTCCTGGTTCCTTTGGCAGCAGCCCTGGCAGCTGTTTCTGTTCCTCGTGGCACAACATCCCTGTTCTCACCCTGCCAAAAAAGCTGCTGGGGCCAAGTGCAGCCAGGATGAACCATGGCTGGGACTGAAGCCCCTCTCTTGGGGCCCTGCAAGCAGCGCTCAAAAGGAGCCCTTGCAGCTCTCCTGGGCCAGCCACTCCCTCGCAGTGGGGCCTCTCCCAGGCGGGAACTCTCCCGTTTGCTGCACTCGGGGATCCTGAACAACAGCGGAGCCTGGGCGATCCCCCCACTCCTCCAGGCTCAGCCCTTTGCCCGCTGGGGAGATGCCAAAACATCCTCAGGGGAGCATTCCCTGCCCTCAGGGGAATTGCTCACAGGTGCCTTGCACTGACTCTTGGTGTCTGTGTGCACACAGGGTGCCTGTGCTGGGGAAATGTGGCACAAATGCTGCTCTCTGAGGGCTTGGGTGCCTTGGAGAGCTGAGCCAGTCAGGCCTGCAAGTGATGGTGAGTCACAAGCTGTAAGCTGAGTTCAATGCTGCTAAGAGTTGTTCTTTTTGCTAAGTTGTTACATTGAATAGAAGTTATAAGCTAAGTTGAATATTGTTAAGTTTTATTGCAGAGCTACATCATTAAGTCCTAGGTTACAAGTAAGGTTAAATACTGTTAAGTGCTGTTCTTTTGCTAAATGCTGAAGTCTAAGGTATCAGTCAAGTCCTGGTTTTGGTTCATTTCTTCTTTGACTGGATTTTGTTTTGGTTTTTGTTGCTTTGTTTCTTTGGTGTGCCTAGGTGCCCAGTCAGGAGCAGAGTGACTCTTGCCAAGGAACTCTGTGCTGCTCTCCCTTAATATTCAATCTGGTTTTGCTGATTCCTTGCTGGGGATTTTTTCAGCGCTCTCAGCCCCTCGTTTGTAAGAGGGTGAAGGCCCTGGCCCAGGCTCTGGCCCTGGGGGACACAGGGATGCTGCGGGGGTCCCTGTCCCCTGTGCCACCCCAGGGCCCCGGCCCCCGGCCCGTGTCAGGCTCTGGGCTCGATCTCGTGGAACATCCTCTGGGGAGGCTGTGGGGCCAGGGGGACCCGGGGGACAGGGACCCCGCTGTGCACGAGCAGGGTTGGACTGCTCTGGGGGAACTGTGAGGGGCCGGGGCAGAGGGACCTCCCAGTGACCTCACACAGCCCCTGTCATGTCACAGAGCCATCTGTGATTCCACAGAACCACCTATGATGTCACACAGGCCCTGTGATGTTAAAGCCCAGCATGGGATGAAACAAATCCCCCATGTGATGTCACAGAGCCAATGCTGGGATATCACTCTGGGCTGTCACACAGCTGCAGTCTGAGGTCACAAATCACCCCTGGATGTCACGGTCTCTTCTGTGATGTCACAGCCGGTTCTGTCATGTTACTCAGACATCCAGCGATGTCAACCCAGTCTGATGTCACAGAGCCACCCTCCATGATGGTACAGTCTGCTCTATGGCCTTACACCCTACTCTATGATGTCACAGCCACCTCTGCGATGTCACAAGTCCATCAGCGATGTCACACAACCCTCTCTGTGATGCCATACTGCCACTCTGTAATGTCACTGCACACACTATGACCTCACACCCTGCTCTGTAACGTCACTGCACACACCATGACCATCACAGCCTGCTCTATGATGTCACACAGACCCCTCTATGATGCTGGAGCTGCTCCATGACCTCACACAACAAACTCTGTGATGTCAGAGCCCAGTCTGTGAGCTCACACAGCCCACTCTGTGCTGTCACACAGCCCCTTGCTGACATGCCAGCTGCTCTGTGCCTCTAGGACACAGCCACAGAGGTGCTGCTGTGACACAGCCCCCTCTGGGCCATGGCACAGCCCCTGCCAGTGCTGAGCCCCTGGGAGCTCAGTCTGTGCCCTGCTGGTGTCCCTGAGGGGCCCTGGCAGTGCCCCAGCCCTGCTGGGCTCTGCACAGGAGCTGCTCCTGCCCAGAGCTGTCTCTCTGCAGCGCTGCCCTTGCCAGCAGCTGCCTCTGGGCCAGGAGCCCGGCCCAGTTCAGCAGCACAGACACAGCACAGGGACTTCAATGACCCTCTGGGCCTTTGGTGCTCTTTGCATCACACTCATCAGTGCCTCCAGTGTGCTCCAAACCTCCTCAAAAACTCAAAATCAGATTCAAAGTCCAAATTCCTTTAACTCTAAATGGCTCCCACTGAGGGACATAACTCATATGAAAGTGTCCCCAGGTTGCAGGTAGGGCAGAACACTGGTACTTTGACACAGTGTCAGTTGGAGATTGCACATATCAATGTATTACAGGAAGAAAAACCTAAGCAGGACCTCACAAATGTTTTCTCACTGTCTTTTTAAATATGTTACATTCAGTTGGAATACGTCGAGCCTCTGGAGCAGTAGAATTCAGCAGCAGCCTCTGCAAGTTGCTGAGGATGTCAGCAGCCCCCACTGAGCCAGCCCTGCCCAGAGACCGTGGGGAATGGGCAGACAAGGAGAGCGTCCCGGGGCTGGGCAAGCAGCACTCAGAGGCACCAGGGGCTGCAGCTGGGAAATGGAGTGTGGAATGGGGCTGGGAAAGCCCTGCCTGGGCTGTGCCAAGCAGGACACACAAGCCCCACTCCCATGCCCCAAACAATTCTTTCCATGAGACATTTTAAAGGAATTACAATTATTGGTGTCCTCTGAGTTGGATGTACTGGAGAAATACCTACCAGAGATCCTCAGGAGCTCAAAACAACTGACCAGATTTTATTGGTAAATTTAGAAAATCAGAGAAACTTTGGCCAAAGGTACATTGTAACATTCAATCAGCAAAACACACTTCTCAAAGCATTAACTTGGCCCATTCAACTTCAGAATCTCTATGCCCATTCCATTTTAAGGTAATCAAAATTTGCAGAGAGAAAGAAATAGGAGAAGTAGACACAGAAAAGAAAGAAAGACATATAAGATACAGAGAAGCACCCCCACCTGGATTCCAGTGTTGTTCAGATGGAAATTGCAAGAGGAGGGAGGGTCAAGATGTGTGCTTGCCTTGTGGTCAGACTTAAATACCCCTTGGTCTTCCTGGGCCCTTCCCCAGGTGGGGACTGGGGTCATTTGGTCCCTCAGGAGCTGGGCTGGGGCTGCAGAGGTGGCTGTGGAGCATTGCCTGTGCTGTGCCAGGGGCTGGCAGACACTGCGGGGCTGGGATGGAGGCTCTGGGGGATTGGGGTTCCAGGGCAGGGCAGGGCTGGGCTCACCGGGCAGGGCAAAGCTGGACCTGCCCCTTCCTCCCCCCACATGAAATGATCCAAGCCAACAATCTCCTCCAGTCTGTCCCAATAGGCAGTGTTGGAGGTGGACCCAAATTTGGAGACACGGGAACCTGGCCAGGAAGGACAGTTCTCTTCCATAGGAAGGAAAGCACAGAGCCTTCCCCAGGGTTTTGGGCACAGATGAGAGGTGACCCTTGTGAAAGCACAGGCAGACAGACTTGTCCTGGCAATATTGCTATGGGAACAATGCCTGGATAGAAGGAATTTGGTTTTGAAATCCCAGTTCTGGTCATGGCCTGGAGGAGAAGGACAGTTCTTTACCACAGGAAGGAAAGCACGGAGCCCCAGTGTTTCAGCAGCAGATGAGAAGAGACCCTCAACATGCCAAGGTCAGCTGGACCAGTCAGGTGGCCCACGGGAGGCCAAACCAGCCAGACCTGTTCTGTGTCCCCTTGGTTTTATGGGGCCCTGAGGTGTCACAAGGCTGCCTTGGTTCCATGGGGTCCCACAGTTTCACAATGGCTCCCAGCTTCCTGAAGGTCCCGCGGTGTCACAAAGGCCCCAAGGATTCCATGAGGCCTTGAAGTGCCACAATGGTCTCTGTGCTTCCACAGGCCTCACAATGTCATGTCACTCCTCTGTTCCGTGAGCCCTGCAATGTCACAATGGGCCTTTGGACCATGAGGGTTTGTGGTGTCACAATGGTCTCCGTTGGCTCCACGGTGTCACAATGGAGCATTGATGAGGCGGCCTCTCTGTGTCACCCTGGAGCTTTGGTTCCATGAAGCCCTGCAGTGTCACAATGGTCCCCCTTGGTTTCTTAGTGTCACAATGCACCACTGATGACAGAAGGCCTGGCAATGTCACAATGGCCCCTTGGTTCCATGCAGCCCTGCAGGGTCGCAATGGGCCTCTTGGTTTCATGGTGCCCCACAGTGTCACAATGGTCTCCTTGGTTCCATGGTGCCCCACAGCGTCACAATGCTTTGCTTATTCCATGGGGCCTCGTAGTGTCACAATGGTCTCCATGATTCCATGAGTCTCCTCAGTGCCACAACAGCCCCTTGGTTCCATGAGGTTGTGAAGTGTCTCAATGGTCTTTCCAAGGTTCCATGGTTCCATGAGGCCTTGCAATGTCACAGTGGACCTTTGGTTCCATGGGGTGTGACAATGTCCCAATGTCCTTGTTCTCACAGGGCCCCACAGTGTCACCAGGGCCCCTTGGTCTATCAGGGCGCCACGGTGTCACAATGGTCCCCTTGGTTCCATGGGCCCTGTGCTGCTGCATTCCCCCCCCCCTTCTCAGGCCGCCCTGCCAGCTGAGAAATGCTCCCTGGGCCTCGGCCTTGGCCAACAGCCCCTGGGCTCAGCTCCTCACAAACACTGTCTGCTCCAGGCACTGCTGCTGCCCAACCAGCTCCTGGTTCCTTTAGCAGCAGCCCTGGCAGCTGTTTCTGTTCCCTGCGTGGCACAACATCCCTGTTCTCACCCTGCCAAAGAAAGCTGCTGGTGCCAAGTGCGGCCAGGATGAACCATGGCTGGGACTGAAGCCCCTCTCTTGGGGCCCTGCAAGCAGCGCTCCAAAGGAGCCCTTGCAGCTCTCCTGGGCCAGCCACTCCCCTCGCAGTGGGGCCTCTCCCAGCCAGGAACTCTCCCGTTTGCTGCACTCGGGGATCCTGAACAACAGCGGAGCCTGGGCGATCCCCCACTCCTCCAGGCTCAGCCCTTTGCCCGCTGGGGAGATGCCAAAACATCCTCAGGGAGCATTCCCTGCCCTCAGGGAATTGCTCACAGGTGCCTTGCACTGACTCTTGGTGTCTGTGTGCACACAGGAGTGCCTGTGCTGGGGAAATGTGGCACAAATGCTGCTCTCTGAGGGCTTGGGTGCCTTGGAGAGCTGAGCCAGTCAGGCCTGCAAGTGATGGTGAGTCACAAGCTGTAAGCTGAGTTCAATGCTGCTAAGAGTTGTTCTTTTGCTAAGTTGTTACATTGAATAGAAGTGATAAGCTAAGTTGAATATTGTTAAGTTTTATTGCAGAGCTACATCATTAAGTCCTAGGTTACAAGTAAGGTTAAATACTGTTAAGTGCTGTTCTTTTGCTAAATGCTGAAGTCTAAGGTATCAGTCAAGTCCTGGTTTTGGTTCATTTCTTCTTTGACTGGATTTTGTTTGGTTTTTTTGTTGCTTTGTTTCTTTGGTGTGCCTAAATTGCCCAGTCAGGAGCAGAGTGACTCTTGCCAAGGAACTCTGTGCTGCTCTCCTTAATATTCAATCTGGTTTTGCTGATTCCTTGCTGGGGATTTTTTCAGCGCTCTCAGCCCCTCGTTTGTAAGAGGTGAAGGAGCCCTGGCCCAGGCTCTGGCCCTGGGGGACACAGGGGATGCTGCCGGGGGTCCCTGTCCCCTGTGCCACCCCAGGGCCCCGCCCCCGACCCCGTGTCAGGCTCTGGGCTCGATCTCGTGGAACATCCTCTGGGGAGGCTGTGGGGCCAGGGGACCGGGGGACAGGGGACCCCGCTGTGCCTGAGCAGGGTTGGACTGCTCTGGGGGAACTGTGAGGGGCCGGGGCAGAGGGACCTCCCCAGTGACCTCACACAGCCCTGTCATGTCACAGAGCCATCTGTGATTCCACAGAACCACCTATGATGTCACACAGGCCCTGTGATGTTAAAGCCCAGCATGGGATGAAAAAATCCCCATGTGATG
>JALJVW010002273.1:0-23992 GCA_024865655.1 Emberiza elegans
GCCGACCATGGACACCTGGTTCCATGAAATCCACTGAGTAATTATTTTCTCCAGGGTTACATCAGGCCTGACATGGATATCTGCTTCCATGAGATTCCATGGGGTAACAATGTTCTCCAGTGTTCCATCTGTCACCATGGACACCTGGTTCTATGAGATTCCATTAGGTTACAATTTTCTCCAGGGTTCCATCAGGCTCTGTCACCATGGACACCTGGTTCCATGAGATTCCATTGAGTAAAAATATTCTCCTGTGTTCCATGGCTCTGTGATCATGGACACCTGGTTCCATGAGATTCCATTGAGTAACAATGTTCTCCAGTGTTCCATCAGTCACCGTGGACACGGGGTTCCATGAAATTCCATTGGGTAACAATGTTCTCCAGTATTCCGTCAGGTCCAGCACTGTCACCATGGATCCCTGAGTCCATGAGATTCCATTAGGTAACAATTTTCTCCAGGGTTTCATCAGGCTCTGTCACCATGGACAGCTGGTCCTATGACATTCCATTGGGAAACAATGTTGTCCAGTATTCCATCAGGCTCTGTCACCATGGATGCCTGGTCCTATGACATTCCATGGGGAAAAAATGTTATCCAGTGTTCCATCAGTCACCATGGACACCTGGTTCCATGAGATTCCATTGGTTAACAATGTTCTCCAGTGTTCCATCTATCACCATACGACACCAGGTTCCATGAGATTCCATTGGGTAACAATTTTTCTCCAGTGTTCCATCAGGCTCTGTCACCATGGACACCTGGTTCATGAGATTCCATGGGGTAACAATGTTCTCCAGTGTTCCATCAGGCCCACCATGGACATCTGGTTCCATGATATTCCATGGGTAACAATGTTCTCCAGTGTTCCATGGCTCTGTCACCATGGACACCTGGTTCCATGAGATTCCATTGGGTAACAATATTCTCAGTGTTCCATCATGGCTCTGTGATCATGGACACCTTGTCCATTGGTAACAATGGGTATTCCATCAGGTACTGTCAATGTGAGTAAGTGTTCCATTGGTAACAATGTTCTGTGTTCAGTTCCATCAGGGTCTGTCACCATGGACAGGTTCCATGACATTCCATTGGGTAAAAATGTTCTACAGTGTTCCATCAGGCCCACCATGGACACCTGGTTCCATGAGATTCCATTTGGTAACAAAATTCTCCAGTGTTCCATCAGGGCTCTGTCACCATGGACACCTGGTTCCATGAGATTCCATTGGGTAACAATGTTCTCCAGGGTTCCATCAGGCTCTGTCACCATGGACACCTGGTTCCATGAGATTCCATGGGCAACAATGTTCTCCAGTGTTCCATTGTCAGTCACCATGGACACCAGGTTCCATGATATTCCATTGGTTACAATGTTCTCCAGTGTTCCATCAGGCCCACCATGGACACTTGGTTTCATGAGATTCCATTTGATAACATCGTTCTCCAGTGTTCCATGGCTCCTTTTACCATGGACGCATTCCTGGGAGATTCTGATTGGGTAAAAAAGGTTCTCCAGTGTTCTCCATGGTTTCCATCAGGCCGCACATCTTTTCTGGTTCCATGTTCCATTGGGTAACAATGTTCTCACTGTGTTCCATCAAATTCAGTGTAGGACCATGGACTTTTGGTTCCATGAGATTCCATTTAACAATGTTCTCTAAACAGGGTCTGTCATATTTGGACACCTGGTTCCATGAGATTCCATGGGGTAACAATGTCGGGAGTGTTCCATCAGGTCCAGGCCCTGTCACCACAGGACACCTGGTTCCTTGACATTCCATTGGTAACAATGTTCTCCAGTTTTCCATCTGTCACCATGGACACCTGAGGGTTCCAGGCTTTTTAATTGGGGTGATACATCAGTTTCGATATGTGTTTTGTTGGACACCTGGTCCATGAGATTCCATTGTATAACAACTATTTTTGGAGTGTTCCATAAACAAAATTTGTCACCATGGAATATGTTCCAATGACATTCCCCAATAGATCCAACAACACAATTCTCCAGTGTTCCATCTGGCAGAATTTTTGTCCACTGGTCCCAGGTATCAACCATTCATTGGGTCTCTTACCTGTGGTGCTGAAGAACCTCTGAGTTATAAAAGGCCAATCATCTGCAACAAAGGGAATTCCTACTAGACACCATGGAAAGTGGGTTATCTCCTGATCCCATGGACAAGCACAGGTTGTCCTGTTTATCAGGCCCTTTTTGTCTAAGGTTACCCAGATATTATGACTGGGCTGAGGGCTGATCCAGCCGGAGACATTCAGTGCAGTGAAGAGCACATCCCAATTGCAGTGAGGACAGCACCAACGGAGATATTTTTCATCTTTGGGCAGGAATAGGGCTTTCTGATGGGGAATATAAACAAAATTGTTAGCTTTATGATGAGAGGGTTTTGCCTAGATCTTTTCCTGTTCCTGTCCTCCCCCTTTTTCTTTAATTTTAAGTTATGCTAAGGGAGAGATTGGGTAGAAGGCAAGAGGGATTTTTAAAAGTTAGAGGAAAAGGAACAATAGGGTATTTAAAATGCAAAAAAACAGAGTAACAACACATAATTCAAAAAACACTTTCATGTTAAGGCTAAAATGGCTTGATGCAGCAGGACATTATGTTGTCCTCAAAGTGTTGTCTGTGTCTTGTGATGGTGGGCGGTCCTGTGTTGGTGTTGAGGGAAAAGTGCACGTCTTCTTCTCCAGGCCGAGCTGGTTTGGTTCTGAGGTGGTCTTGTGTTTGCCTCAGGAGAGTTCTTGTCTTCATCTGCAGGAGTGGGCCATTTGAAGATTCTAAGTATGGTTTTACATTTTTTCCTGGGTACCACCTTGGACCGGATGGCAGTAGCACAATTGCATGTCCTCTACCCCAAGTAATCAGCTGATAAGGCCCAGAAAATTGATGTGATTCAGGATCCTTCACGAGCACTGGTGGTTTTTCAGTAAGCTTTGCTTGGGTGGAATTTTGAAAAAGTGGCGAAGTATTGGTGGATCAGGCTCTGAAACTGAACAGTTCAAAAAATTGATGACATAGAGAGTTTTTACAAAGTCTTTCCACTGGAGATGTGATTTTCGTGTCTCTGTTCTGCTGATTGAGGACTCTTTTGAGGGTTTGATGTGTCCTTTCCACGATGGATTGTCCTGTGGGGTTTACAGGTATGCCAGTCTTGTGTGCTATGCCCCATGCATTGAAGAAGTCCTTTAACTTACGGGAAGTGTAGGCTGGTCCGTTATCTGTTTTGATTTAATTTTTGGTACTCCCAGGGTGGCAAAAAGCGAGTAGAAAGTGTTTTATTGTATGCAGTGCATTTTCTCCTGCGTGTGATGATGCAAACACAGCTCCTGAGAATGTGTCAACCGATACATGCACGTATTTTGATCTTCCAAACGGTGAAAGTGAGTAACATCTGTCTGCCACAGCTGGCAGCTGTTCAGACCTCTGGGATTGACTCCCATTCCCATAGAGGGTATCTGATAGGACTGACAGTTTGGACAAGTAGCCACAATAGCCTTTGCCTGATCCTTTGAGAGTTTGAACATTCTCCCAAGGGCAGGCACATTTTGATCAAAAAAACGCATGAGACAGCTTTGCCTGGGCAAAGATGTCAGGAATATTAGCAGTTTCAACAACCATTGCTAAAGCATCTGCTCTCCTGTTGCCTTCTGCAATAATACCTTGAAGGTCCGTGTGGGACCTCACATGCATTATATGGTAAGGCTGCTTTCTGTGGGAGATTAGGCCCACCAATTTAGAGAGCAGTTGGTACAACTTTGGGTTAGAAACCTCTTTAAGAAGAGCATGTTCTGCTCTCATAGCTATACCAGCAACATAAGCAGAATCTGTGACCAGATTAAAAGGTTCATTTTAAATCTTTCAAAAGCTCTGACTACAGCTGCTAATTCTGCAATCTGTGGTGAGCCCTGTACAATTTGTATGTCAGATTCCCAATTTTGAGTTTGGGGTCTCTCCATGTAATCACTGACTTGTGGGAGGACCCTGAACCATCAGTAAAGAGGGTTAGAGCTTTAAGAGGTTTAACGCTTTGGATTGGTTTTGGAATCAAATGAAAGGTTTCCTTAGAATTAAAAAGTTTGTGCTTTGGGATTTGAGCTGTGGTTTGACCTGTGTAGCTGTCTAAGGCAAATTGAAGGCTCTCATTAGTTTGGATCAGATCCTCAAAATCAGTAAGAGTTATTGGCAAGTATATGCATTCAAAGTCACAACCTGAAAGAGAGCTGAGGCGAGTCCTAGCCTTTTTTATTAGGTGAGCTATGATCTCCTGGTAGGTGGTAAGTGTCTTTGTGGGCTGGTTACTTGTAAAATCCATTCTAGTATCAGCAGAGGATCTCGAAGCTGAGAGTCCCATTGAAAAATCAGTCCATGGAATCGGGGTGTTTTTCCCAGAATGATGAACTGGAAAGGCAAGCTGGGGTCAAGTTGATGAGCTTTGCGTGAAGACAGAGCTTCCTGGACTTTGACAATAGCACCTCTGGCTTCTTCTGTGAGAATGCAGGAGAGTCCAATTCCTTAGGTCCCTAAGAAGGTTGAACAAGGGAACAAGGTCCTCTGTTGTAATTCCTAGCAGTGGACGTACCCAGTTGATGGATCCACACAGGCTGTGTAAGTCTCTCAAGGTTTTGGATCATTAAGTATAGTGATCTGCTGGGGTACGATGGTCCTTTCCCGGATCTGGACTCCAAGGTAAGTCCATGGCTTGATGTACTGGATTTTGTCCTCACGAATCTCCATCCCTGCCTTTTCTATGGCTTTCAATAGTCCTTTTAACTGTGTTGTCCAAATAAGTTTTGTCTGAAGCACACACCAGGATATCATCCATATAATGGTAGATTATGGAATCTGGAAATAATTTCCGAATGGGAGACAAGATGTGAGCCACATACCACTGGCAGATACTGGCGACGTTTTTAAGTCCCTGAGGAAGAACGGTCCAATGGTATCTTTTGAGCGGGGCCTTTGTTGTTGAGCGAGGAAGGGAACGGAGAAGGCAAACCGAGGAGCATCATCTGGATGTAGAGGAATGCTGAAGAAACAGTCCTTAATGTCTATGACAACAAGTTCCCAGTCTCTAGGCAACATCGATGGGAGGGCAAACCAGGCTGGAGAGAGCCCGTGTCCTCGATGACCTCGTTGATTCTCTGGAAGGTCATGGAGAAGCCTCCATCTGTTTGTCCCAGGTTTTGGTAGGACGAAGACAGGAGAATCCCAAGGGCTATCGGACTCAACGATGTGACCTTTAGCTAGCTGTTCTTCCACTAGAGCTGTTTAGGGGTGCTGCAGCTTAATTTTAGAAAGGGGCCACTGTTGGACATGTATAGGCTTGTCACTTTTCCAGATGAGTCGAGGTGTTTCAGGAAGCCCTAACTCAGTGGCCCCACTGAAAATCCCGAGTGGGAATGCTTAAAGTGGCTCCCCACTGGGATAAAACGTCTCTGCCCCAAAGGGTGATGGGGGCCCTTACCACAAATGGGCGGATGGTTGCCATCTGACCATCAGGACCTTCAACAAGGATGTTGTGCTTGCTCCTCATGGATGCTGTATTTCCACCAATCCCGGAAATCATACCTGCAACAGGTTGTAGCTCCCAGTGCTTAGGCCAATCTGAGGCGGCGATGATGGTCACGTCAGCACCGGTGTCCAGCATCCCTGGCAGGTGGGTCAACTCTCCTTTGCAGGTGAGGTTCTCGATGAAAGGCTTGGATGTTCCCACGACTTGTACCCACATGGCTGTAGGGTTGAGAGGTATCTGTTCCTGTGATTCTTTGGAAGCAAAAGAAAGCTTGTGCTATTGCTGGGTACCCTTTGAAAGAAAAAAATGGTAAGTCCATACAATATACCTGGATGAGGATTTCTTGTCCTGGCATCACCGTAAGCACTTCTGGAACAACAAATATTTCCTTTGGGCAATTAAGAGAGTCCCCTGTAATTAAAATGTCTGAGGGATCACCTTTAGGTCCATATTTACCAGTGGGAATTCTGTGGACATTATCATTAGTAAACTCAATGGACAAAGCAGTTACCAGTTGTCGGCGGGTTCCCATCTGGGTTGTCCGTGGGTTGAATCCTCTTCTTGTGGTCTGGAACGCCTTTGGGCTGAAGCGTGTTTGGGTCTGAATGGCCTTTGATTTGTTGTCAGACCAGAAAACACGATTGGACCGGGCTCCTTAGGATGTCCCGGACGCTGCTGGAGGCGTTGCTGGATCTGGGGTCTCTGATGAGGGTAGCGGTGGTATCGAGGAGGTGATCTCTCAGGACAGTCCTTGATGTAATGTCCAAGTTGGCCACAGTGATGGCACTTAGCTTGGTCTTTAGAAGTCATTACTGCATAAATCCCAGAAACTCCTTCAGCAATACCCTTAGTAACAGCTTGAGCCACTGTTTTTTCAGTGGACATGTGACGGGTACAGCATTCTAGCATTTGCTCTATAGTAGGGTTTGTATCCACGGGTAGGGACCTCAAAATGGCTTATTGCACCTTTCATTTGAATTACTCAAAAGCAAGTTTTACATAGGAGTTCCTTTCTTGCCTCTGCACTCTCAATCTGTTTCTCCAAAGCATCTTTAATTCTGTCTACAAATTTAATAAAACTTTCATCCAACCCTTGTTTAATCCTAGAAAAATGCATTGTTGGCAGTGACTCATCATGCATGAGAAGCAGAGAGGTTTTTGCTGCAGTTGCAACATCTTGTAAAAGCGTCTTTTGTTAAAGTTTCTAATTGATTAGCAGGTTGTTGTAATGCATCCTTCACCTGCAAGTTGATCCACTGAAAAATTCGTCTTATTAGCATCTGCAGCATAGGAATCTGATAATATTTTCAAATGTTTTTTCTAATTCCTTTCCCATAGCATATATTCTCTGGGGAGAGGAGACAATTTGCAATATTCTTTACATCATGTGGAAGTAAAACATATGCAGAGAACATAGCTTCTAGAAAATTTCTAAAGATATCTGCGCTTCTGCCATGGTCTTTGGCTATATTTCTTAATTGTATTAATTCCTTATTCGAAATTGCTGTCCACCTTTTAGCGGTGGCAGCTCCACCCGTGCCCAGTCCTTGCAAGTACCCGACTGGAAATGGTCATTAATTTTCTGTGCAAGATCCCAATCACCAGTTTTGACAACCTCCATTTTAATGCAAATCCCATGGGTCTGAATGAATCGTTGGAATCATGATTCACTGGAGGAAGCCTCTGAGGAGGACTGGAAGGTCCTTCAGGGAAAGACGTTTTATTTGCATCTGATAGAAACCTGCTTTTTCTCCTGATTTCAAAGTCAGGAGAGGGTGAGGCTATTGGCACCTGCATCATCATAATCAATCACGGTCTGGGGTTTTCATAACTTGGGGGGTTTTTGAAATTCCGTACTGGTAGGGGGAGCCATTGGTTTAGAGCTGGCGGAGGAGGACAGGGGACTGAACAGGGTGGGGGCCTGGGATAGGGATTTATCGGGGGCCCCTGCCTCTGTCTGCTGCCGGATTGAAATGCCATGATACAGGATTGATAGGTGTTTGGACGGAACTAATGACGTTCTCCTGTCCCGGGAAAAGCTGAGGACCCGGGGGGACAGAGCCGGCAGGGAAAGGCGGAGGGCGGGTGGCAGGAGAGGTGGGGGTGGGCTCACTGCAATGAGAGGCGGAGGGAACCTCGGGGAGGGGAGGGCTCGGGGCTGGCAGGTCCTCTTTCAGATATTTCCCACCTCAGCTGGGTTCTGAATTTGTTCATGGGGAAAAAAGGAGACTACAGGGTCAGAGAATTCCTTTAGGATTTGGCCCATATCCTGGGGGGGATTAGCTGAGGATTTCACATGCCTGGGTCTACTCCTGGGAGGGGCTCAGAGCCTGTCCAGAAATCTCAGCCCTCATTCAGGAAGCAGCAGACTAGATAAGGGACTGGGGATTGAATACGAGAAAGATGGGACTTTAACATTGAGGAAGAGAACATTCTTCAATAGTCAGAACCGATTCATAGGAGAAGAAGGAAAGCAAGGGCTGGAAAACCTCATTCCCTGCTGCTCCTCCTCTAACAAACTGGATGCATAACCATATGCCTCAATACCTGGAGCAGACCCGGGCTGATTAGCAAAGTCTTACACATCATCGAGCCAGCCCATTCAGGAAGGCCATTCTGACACTGCCCTCGTTTGAAAAAAGTTTTTTCGAGTTAAAATTCTGAACTGTTTTAGTTAAGAAAATGAAATAAAGGGAAGAAATTAGTTACAGAGAATCTCAAAAAGTTTGAGTTATATAGAAGTGTTGCCAATTTTGTCCCAAAAGGAATCGTGAAGTAACAGTGTTCTATTATTAGTTTCAGGAAAATGTAGGTAATCCATAAAATAAATCGTTTAAGACTGCTTTTTGAAAGTTTACCAGAAGAAAAGGAAAAGTTGTTAGTAGATAGGATTTCTACAATGGTTAAATAAATCTCTCAAAGGATATCAGAAAACAAACCCAAAGAGGCACCTCCCATATTCCTTCCAACAGAAAAAAACAGAGAAAAAAAAAAAAAAAAAAAAAAAAATTCAAAAACAATCAGAACCCCAAAGGGACACAGAATGAACTGTTAGTTATGACACCAACTTTGGGGAAAATTCTGACAAATTCAGAAAGTCAGTTCTCTCTTGGGTCTATGGTCACTCTGTTCTCAGTCCCTCTGGCGCTGGAAAAGAAGCTGCATTCTAAAAGGTGCAAACTCTCAGTGTTTCTGGGTCCCAGTCCAGAGCAGGTTTCCGATGGTCAAAAAAGGGAAACCCAGGAAGAAATTTGGACTGTTGAGCTAAAATCAGAAAAAAATCCAAAAGCGAGCAGAAGCAAAAAAGCCAAAAAGCAAGCAGTGACAAAACAAGCAAGAAGCGAAAGCGAGGAAAGCCAAATGCATGCCCAGCAAAAGCAAAAGCAGCAGTGTCCCTGGCAGAGACCTGACTGATAAGAAAAACCAAAACAAAACTTTCCCTCTGGAGCCACTCTTAAGGTACAGAACATAATATCCAACTTTAACAGAACACATGAAGGAATATAAGCATCAACGTTAGTTCAGGACAGGTGGATAATGCAGAATGATGGAGAAAGCCATGGCGTAGCAGGAAAACCTAGTCTTAAGAAGAGAACTATGTTTAAGGTTTCATGTGATGCAGATGGAAATAAAGTGTAAGGCTTCATTATGTGTAAAGCTTCATTGTGATGCAGATGGAAATAGAATAAAGGGGTTGATAATGTCCTGGATGGCAAGGATCCAAAATTCTATTTGTCATCTGTTAGAGGTTGGCAGTTTTCTTCTGTTAATTGGACAGTTTTAGCTAAAATCTCTTCCACAACCAATGTCTTAACTGATGGGAGGACAGGGCTGTTAATGGGCTATTGAGTGTCACTGCATGACTGATAAAATTGCATCATCCCATTGGGATGCTCCACCCAGGAGGAGGAGCCAAGCATTCCATCCTGGATATAATCTGAGATTTTGGAGACACCAGAACAGCCTTTTCCACTGGATTCCCAGAGGAGCAGCTCTTTCCCACTGGATTCCCAGAGGAAGACCAGGCCCATCTACACCACCATTGGATCTTCAGAGGAAGACTACACCCTTTTACAGGATCACTGCTTCAACAGGACCACACCTGCCACTCCAGGAGGACTGCAGCCACCATTTAATAGGATTGCTACCACCACCCTGACCCACAGGGTTTCAGGTCGTATTCTGACTCTTGTAAGTGTTTTGTATTAATGTATTGTTTTGTTTTTTTTCATTTGCTTTTTTCCTGCTAAAGAACTGTTATTACTTCTCCCATATCTGTGCCTGAGAGCCCCCTTAATTTCAAAATTATAACAGTTTGGAGGGAGGGGGTTTACATTTTCCATTTCAGGGCCAGCTCCTCCCTTCCCTAGCTGACACCTGTCTTTCCAAATCAAGACAAGGGGAAGGGTTCAAAGCCTCAGTTATAATGCAAATAAAGTTTGAAGAAACAAATAAAATAGGAATTGGAGATGTGCTATTAGTTCCAGATGCAGGGTGAAATTTCTTAGGACAGGATTTTCAGGTGCAGTTTGGCATTGGTGTGCTCCCAGAGAAAGGGAAAATAGTAGTTAAGCTTCTCCAATTAATGGAAGAAGATGAGGAGAAAATTCATGAGATGGTGTGGGCAAAACTGAAAAGCTGAAGTAAATTAAACATGAAACCTATAGTAATAAAAATAGTTAATGAGAACCATCCAGTTTGGGTATGACAACATCCACTCTCCCTGGAGGGGAGACGAGGACCAAGGCCGGTGATCCAGGACCTACTTGAGGACTGGACCTTAGAACCATGTATGACCCCCCATAATACACTCATATTAGCAGTAAAGAAGTCAGATGGGACTTACACTTTCCTTTTGTCCAAGATTTGAGAGAAATGAAAAAAAGAACAGTGAATCCGTACCCAGTAGTGTCTAGCCCCTATACTCTACTAAGTAAAAACCCCCCCCCCCCACCCAACCAGTGGTTTAGTGTGATAGACCTAAAAGATGCTTTTTTTTTTCCCACTGGCATAGGAATGTGGGATATATTTGCCTTTGAATGGGAGGACCCTGATTCTGGGAGGAAGCAACAGCTTTGGTGGACTAGGTTACCCCAAGCATTTTCTGAATCCCAAACCTCTTTGGTCAAGCCCTAGGAGAAGTACTACAACTCTTCACCATTAAACCTGAGATAAAGCTCATCCAATATGTAAATATTTGCTTTTCTCAGGAAAGGAAGAAAAAGAAGTTTGGGAATCCACCATAGTGTTGCTAAATTTTCTGGGGGACCAAGGACTTTGGGTATCAAAAGGGAAACTCAAGTTGGTAGAGAGAGAAGTAAAATTCCTAGGACGTGATTTGTCAAGGGAACTGGCGGCTGAACCCAAAGAGAATTACGGGGTTAGTCTCACTCCCATGGCCAAAAACTAAGAGGGAAGTCAGAAGGTTTTTAGGCCTGTTGAAATATTGTAGGCTATGGATTGAAGGATACATGAGGCCATCCAGTTCTTGTATGAAAAGTTAGTTGAAGAAGAGATTAGGTGGGAAAAAAAATGATGAACAAAAGTTTGAGGCTTTAAAGCAAAAATTAGTCAGTGCACCGGCACTGAGTCTTCCTGCCTTAGACAAACTCTTCTATTGTTTGAGGATCTAGAAAAAGGGGCAGCTCACAGAGTATTAGCCAAGGAGTGGGGAGGATCCAGGAAACCAGTGGCCTATTTATCAAAACTGCTAGACCCTGTGAGCCGGGGGTGGCCAACCTGCATTCAGGCTGTGGCAGTGACTGCCCTACTCATAGCAGAAAGCAAAGAATTACCCTTTTGGGGGAAAATTGAAAATATACATCACAAACTCAGTAAGGAGTATCCTGAGCCAAAACACTGAGAAATGGCTCACTGATTCCTGAGTGCTAAAGTATGAAGTAGATAATGGTTTAGAGCTGATCGTGAGTAACCAACCTAACCCTGCCCAGTTCTTGTATGGAGAACCAGATGAGGAACTAATACATAATTGCCTAGAGGTTATAAACTATCAAACTAAAGTAAGAGAGGACCTAACAGATCAACCATTCCAAGAAGGGAAACAATTGTACATCCATGGAACTTCACGGGTAATAAACGGGCACAGGGTATCGGGGTACACTATAGTGCATGAAGGGTTGGTAGCCATAGAAAAGAGAAAGTTACCTTCCAACTGGTCAGCCCAAGCGTGTGAGTTGTATGTCCTAAAGCGAGCTCTGGAAATATTAGCACAGAAAAGGGGAACAAAATATACAGACTGAAAATATACTTTTGGAATAGTGCATACGTTTGGAAAAATTTGGGAAGAGAGGAGGCTATTAAATTCCAAGGGAATAGGACTAATTCATGAAAAATTTGCCTTAAAAGTGTTAGAAACCTTACAATTACCAGAGGAAGTAGTGGTGGTGTATGTTAAAGGACATCAAAAAGAGGAGACTCAGGAGGTGCGAGGGAACAATTTAGCCAATTTAGAAGCTAAAAATGCAACTGAATCAGGGACAGAAAAACTAACAATAGTATTAACACCCATGAGAGCAATGCAAAAAGTCCCCATGTTCAGTGGTACAGAAGAGGAAGAACTCCTTAAAATACGAGCCAAGAAAGATAATGAAGGTAAGCGGAGATTAGCAGATGGGAGGCAAATGTTGAATAAACCCTTGCCAAGAAAATGCTAGAAGGCATACATGGAACAACACATTGGGGTACACAAGTGCTAAGTGATCAATTTCTAAGGGATTGGGGATGCATAGGAATTTTCAGAATAGCTAAGCAAGTAACTGAATGGTTTGTGATATGTCAACAAGTAAATAAGAAAATCATGAGGAAAACACCCAGAGGAGGGTGAGAACTCACCTTAAGGCCCTTCCAAAACATCCAAGTAGACTTTACCAAGCTTCCCCAGGTACAACAGTGGAAGTTTTTGCCAGTGATAGTAGATCACGTGACTCATTGGGTAGAGGTGGTACCCACTGTGAAAGTCAATGCCAATGTTGTGAGTAAAACACTTCTAGAATCAATCATTCCCCAATATGGATGGTAAACAGGATTGATTCAGACCAGGGAATTAATTTCACATCGAAGATATTGCAGAAAGTTGTTCAGACCCTAGGAGTAAAATTGGAATTACACACTCTGGGGCATCCACAGAGTTCCGGTTTGGTTGAGAGAATGAATCAAACTCTTAAAAAAGCTCTAGTTAAGCTAATGATTGAAACCCAAATGTCATGGATAAAATGTCTTCCTTTGCCCATATTAAGAATTAGAACCCAACCCCAGTCAGATCTGGGGGTGTCACCCTATGAAATGATGTTTGGGTTGCCCTTCCTGACCTCACTCCAGAAGGTTGCCATCTATGAGGAAGGGGAAGCCAATGCCAAGAAAAAAGTGATGCCTATAGCACAAACCTTAGAAGGGCTAAGATATAAAGGGGCAATTCCTCAAACTACCACCCTGGATTTCAGAATCCATAATATTAATCCCAGGAATTGGGTGATGATTAAGTCATGGAGAGATCAGCCTCTAACTCCTCAGTGGGAAGGTCCCTTTCAGGTACTGCTCACCACTTAATCAGCCATGTGAACTGCAGAGCGGGGATGGACTCATGGCAACAGAGTCAAAGGCCCAGTAGAAGAACCCAAAGAGTGGACTATAACATCCAGGCTGGGTTAAACAAGATTGACTCTCAAGCAGAGACTGAAAGACAACCAGAAAAACACCAAGATGTCCAAAAAGTAGAGTCAAGCTTCCACCAACCAGCTTGAGAGCTGTCTTCCTGTTTTAATGGGTGAGACTTACCAGCATCTGCAGAGGGCAAGTACACAAGGGACTGTAAAAGGTAATGAGACAGCTTCTTTAAGAAAATCAGAAAAAGAGAGGAGGGCAAGACTGGGTTGGCCCCTTTGTTCACTACCAAGAAGGCTCCACTAGCCCTGCTGTGGGTAGCAACCCTGTAGGCATGGTAAGGTAGGGACAAAAGGCCATACCAGAGCTCTATCATTCCTCAATTGTCTTTTAATTCAACAAGGACTGGAGGGCAGGACTGAGTTGGCCTCTGTACTCACCCCTAAGGTACACCAACTATGGGTAGCAGCTACATAGGCACAGTAGATGGGAGTCAAACCATACTGGACCTCTGGGATGCCCTTTTGTCCATTCCAAATAAGTGTGTCTAAGGAAAACCTGAGTTTTTTTCTCCTGTTCCCACTGTCTTTGCCCACATCAACAGATGCTGGTATGACTCATTCAAGAGAGAGAGAAAGTTTTTCCACTTAATTGTTTGCATAAAATGACTTATAAAAAAAGAAAAGGGGGGTTTGTTATAGCTGAGTAATCCTATGGCTGACTCTCACAATTAAGGGGTGAATATTAAATATATGTTGAGAGAAGTTTTGTAGGTGTACAGTTATCTTTCTCCTCCCCCTTGCATTGTTATCACAGGATGGCCTCAGTAGTCGGGGCATTTGGGAGGGTTGGCTTGTTACTATGGCAGCACCTGACCTCCAATCAAGGTGTAAGACAGTGATCTCCACCACTGGACAGTGAAGAAGGAGTCGATTGACAAGACTTTGGTAGGGGCCAGAGGTATAAAAGACAGAACAACTGTTTTGTAGATAAACACATGGTGACTGAATCCTTTGCTCCCAGCACTGTATTCTTTTCTTTATTCAGTCTTCTACTGTATTTTGATAAGGTCTTAATAAAGCATTTAAATTTTTGAAAGTGAAAATCATTTCTCACATGGGGTTGCAGAATGTGGGGCAAGGTTGTCAGCAGTGGGTCAGCTCCCAAGGTAAAACTACTCTGACCTGGCCAGACATCCTTAGGAGCGGCCCTACATAAATATCAATCACAGAATGCTGCAATCAGCTCTCCTCTAAAGAGACCAGTAATAAAATACACTCTTTAAAATATAATTACATATTTCTTAGAAGCTCATTGAAATATTTATCCATAACTGTAAAAGGAAACCTTCCTGCTGAACTGGACGAGACCAGAGGGAAATCCAGGCAGAGCCATGGTTTGTCAGGACTCGCTTGGTCCTACTGAGCCCTGTGGTGCATTTGGAGCTGAGCCCTGGAACCTTGGGCCTGACAGGAGATTGCACAAACCTTTCCTGGAGTCAAAGTCAGAAGAAAACCTCAAAGTGTCTCAAGGCATGAATGGGTCCCACCGAGGTCCATCCCCAACATAAGTTCTCATGGACTCTGTGGAGGAGAGAACTGGAGGCCAGGATTGCACAAAAAACCTCTCAGAGATTCAGAGTGGAAAGGAAAATCCGAAGTACCTTAAAAAGCTTGAGTATCTCAAAGTATTAATGAGCCCCACTGAGTGTCAGTATAAAGCTCTCAAGGGACTCGTTAAAGCAGATAATTGGGGCCATGATTGCACAAACTTCTCATGAAGAGTGTATCAAAAGGGAAACACCAAGTAGCCTTAAATAACTGAAGTACCTTGAAGTATTAATGAGCCCCAGTGAGTGTTGTTACTGACAAAGCCTCTCCAGGGACTAATTACAGCAGATAATTGGAGGCCATGATTGCACAAACCTCTCACAAACTCCAAGGCAAAAGCCAAACCCCAAGTCCTTTGAAAAACTTGCAGTCCCTGCAGGGAGCATGAAGGAGCCCCCAGGGCCATTCCTGAGCAAGGCTCCCCAGGGACTCCTTCCAGCAGATCCTTGAGGCCACTGGGATGTGGGCTAGGGGGGATGCTGAGGGCAGGACAAGGGGCTGACAGTGCCCAGCCTGGCTGGGGCTGTGCCAGGAGGCCCCAGGGCCTCAGGACAAGGTGTCTCCTCCCAGCCCTTGGTGGCACAGACCCTGCTGTGCCCCAGGGCACCAAGACTTGGCTTCTCTTTGTCCCCACCTGTCATCACTGCCTGCAGTTCTCTGCTCTGCCTGGGGCCTGGGGACACTTTCTCAGTCGTGTCCCTCAGTGGGACCCATTAAAAGTCCAAGAAACTTTGGAGTTGGATTCTGACTTGGAGTTCTGGAGAGGTTTCTTCAGCTCCCTCTCAGGGACTGATGTTCAGGGCCTGAGCACAAAGCCCCAGAGGCTCATTAAAGTCCTTGTGCTGTGTCTGTGCTGCTGAGCTGGGCTGGGCTCCTGGCACAGAGGCAGCTCCTGGTAACCAAGAAGAGCTTCAAAAGCACATTTCTCTTGATGAGCAGCTCTTCTGCCAGCCCAGCAGGGCTGGGGCACTGCCTGCAGCCAGCCCGGGCACAGCACAGAGGCACAGAGAGCTTCAATCAGTCAGGGCTGGGAAGGGGCTGAGAAGTGCCTGGGGCAGAATCACTGCCAGCCCTTGGCACAGGAACCTCTGGCTGCAGGACAATGCAGCTGCAGCTCCTGGAGTGATCTCCTACAGATGGAACATCCCAATGCCTACAGACTCTGTGAGTACAACTCTGGCTGCTTCTGCTGCAGAGGAGGTGAAATGCTCATGAAGCTCTGACATGCTGGGAGGTTCTTATCAGTCCTAGAATATTTCCAAGTCAAGGTTTTTTATAAAAATGAGGAACTTTCCAAAGACTTGGTATTCTGTTTCCCACTACTTGAGAATGGCAGGGAGTGGGGGATAAATATTAAAGGTTGATTATGAATTATTAATTATGAATTCTGATAAGAGCTTGAAAAATCCAAACTGTTCCTTTTAGAGATCAATAGGTTCCCAGGAGATCCCTAATGTGCTTTCAGCCCTCTGCCCATGGACAGCACCAGCATCACCTTTGCTGGAGCCATCAGGCTCAGTCTGGGCTGTCCTTTCTCCAAGCTGCAAACAGAACCTGCCCCAGCCAGTGCCCTGCAAACAGGCAGGGTTCTGTCAGGCCAAGGAGAGTGCACAGAGATTTGGGGTCTGTGAGTGCTGGCAGGGAGAGATCAGGCACAGGGAAACACCTGCAGGAGGGAAATCTCCAGGAAACAGAGAGAAGATCAGGCAATGAGAGAAAACAAAACCCAGCAATGCTGTGGCAGGGAGAGTTTAGAGATGCCCACAGGATCCCCTCCAGTGCAGCCCCTCCCTCTGAACAAGCCCCCTCCCTCCTGTGCCCCAGCCCAGCCTCTGCCCTCAGGGCCGGGGCTCCAAGGTGTGCAGCCCCTCCTGTGCAGGCAGAGCTGCAGCAGAGCCGTGGGGCAGCTCTGCAGCCCCGGGCCCAGTTCCCTCTGCAGAGCACAGGGCTGGGAGCAGCTGCCTGGCCCTGGGGGCTCTGGCAGGGGGCACAGCTGGCTCAGGGTGATGCTGTCCCCAGTGCCCGGCTCTGGGCAATGCTGTCAGTGCAGCCAGGGAAGGAGCTGCATCTCCCTCAATCCAATGCCATCATAAGGACACTTGGAAGTCTCCCTGAGATTTCAGTCCAAGCTGGGTTTTCAATCCAGGTTGCAAACCTGTCCTAGAGCATCTCTGAGTTTATAAGATTGATGGGGAAAGGCAGAGGTGTTCTGACACTGAAAATGCTGCTGGGTTGGTGAAATGAGCAACGTGAGTCCTTGGCTACAAATGTGGAGCTGGGCTGTGGTGGATCCATCTGCTCTCAGCAGTACTGGTGACATTTTAGGGGAAGCATGGGAAGGTGATCACCCTCCACATGAGAAAGGTTAAAGCCCAGAGAAACTCTGAACAGCTCAGAATGACAGACCATCTCTCCTCAGTCTCCACTCATCACTTTGCCTCACAGAACAGCCCTCTTTCACGGGGGGCAGCAGAATTGCTGATGGTTTCTGATATCCAAGAACACCAGGAGAGATATGGGGGTCTGCCTTTTTAAAAAACCCAGAACTCTTAAAAACAAAAGCATGTCTGTGTGTGTTCCAGGGAGGGGTATATGGGAAATGGCTTTGATTTTGGTTACAGGTATCTCCTCTAACTCTTCACTGTCCTTTTCTCCATGAACAGGTCCCCATGTCCAGCCCCAGCAAATGTCCAACAGCAGCTCCATCAGGCACTTCCTCCTGCTGGCATTGGCAGACACGCGGCAGCTGCAGCTCCTGCACTTCTGCCTCTTGCTGGGCATCTCCTGGCTGCCCTCCTGGGCAACGGCCTCATCATCAGCGCCCGTAGCCTGCGGCCACCACCTGCACACGCCCATGTTCTTCTTCCTGCTCAACCTGGCCCTCAGCTGACCTGGGCTCCATCTGCACCACTGTCCCCAAAGCCATGCACAATTCCCTCTGGGACACCAGGAACATCTCCTACACAGGATGTGCTGCACAGGTCTTTTTCTTTTATGTTTTCATCTCAGCAGAGTTTCCCCTCCTGACCATCATGTGCTGCTATGACCGCCACGTGTCCATCTGCAAACCCCTGCACTATGGGACCCTCCTGGGCAGCAGAGCTTGTGCCCACATGGCAGCAGCTGCCTGGGCCAGTGCCTTTCTCAATGCTCTCATGCACACAGCCAATACATTTTCCCTGCCCCTGTGCCATGGCAATGCCCTGGGCCAGTTCTTCTGTGAAATCCCACAGATCCTCAAGCTCTCCTGCTCCAAATCCTACCTCAGGGAATCTTGGGCTCATTGCTGTTAGTGCCTGTTTATCATTTGGTTGTTTTGTGTTCATTGTTTTCTCCTATGTGCAGATCTTCAGGGCTGTGCTGAGGATCCCCTCTGAGCAGGGACGGCACAAAGCCTTTTCCACCTGCCTCCCTCACCTGGCCGTGGTCTCCCTGTTCATCAGCACTGGCATATTTGCCTACCTGAAGCCCCCCCTCCATGTCCTCCCCCATCCCTGGATCTGGCCCTGTCAGTTCTGTACTGGTGGTGCCTCCAGCCCTGAACCCCCTCATCTACAGCCTGAGGAACCAGGAGCTCAAGGCTGCAGTGTGGAGACTGATGACTGGATGGTTTTCAGGAACATTAAACTGCTGGCCAATTTCTGAAAATCACTTGTAATAAAAGTCATCTTTGATACTTCTTGTTGGTTTCATTTTGGAGAGGTTTTTCTTTTTTTTTTTTTTAATATTGTCCACAAAGAAATGTCATTTTTTGTGCCATTTCTCATTTTGTTTCTCTCCACCTTCCTGTGGTACAGACTGTGTCAATGAGGGGCTGCACTCTTGGTGGCTTTAATGGAACTAAAGGATCTCCCAGCAGAGTTTTCTGCAGAGATGCCCTTTTGTTGCCTTCTCTGGAGCTGCAGCAGCAATGTCTGTGTGCAGAGCTGGGGCAGATCAGGGCTGGCCCAGCAGCTGTGCCCAGCAGCAGCAGCAGCACTTGGTGTTGCCAGTGCTGCTGCCATGGCCCTGCCCCGCTGCCCTGGTGGCCCTGGTGTTGCTGTAGGGCCTGAGTGCTCTCGGGGCCGGGCACAGTCCTGGGGTGGCAGTGCCGGGGCTGCAGCAGGGACAGGCCATGGGCACTGCTGGGGCAGCGCTGACGCCTCAGGCCAGGCCCTGGGGGCTCCAGGCTCCTTGCCCAGGCTCTCTCAAGAACACGGCCAGGCCAATGCTCAGCACAGAAACCCCTGTGAGCAGCCCCAGGCTGGCCGTGGGCAGGCTGGGGGCAAACAGCATGGCTGGGGCTCTGCAAGGGCCCTGGGGCAGACGGGAAGGAGCAGCAGAGCAGGGGCTGATCCATCCCCAGTGCGCTGCACAGCCCAGGGCAGCGTCCCAGAGTGTCCTCATGGAGCTGCCAACAACATCCCCCCTCTGCAGCCCTGGCCTCTCCCCCAGCTCACACAGGTGCCCCATCCTTGCAGGCACAGACACGGCAGCACTGGCTCAGCAGCCCCTGTTTGCATTGCACACAGCAGGGGGAGCACCCCCATGCTGTTGCTGTGGGGACATGAACCTGAGGGAGCACAAATGCCATCAGCCCCTGGGGCCAGCAAGGGCTGGGGACACCAGGGAAACCACTCAGCTTTGTCCTGGCCTCTGCACTCAGCCAGAAAGTTTGTTCCCATCAGCTGGGAGTTTCCTGTCCCACTGCAGATGCTGTTGCTCAGAGCCAGGCTGCCTGGCAGCCACCCCCAAACTGCCCTCAGCATTTCCTTGGCTTCACCTTTGCTTTCTTTACTCTTTCCTGCTACAAATTTCTTTTCTTGCCCAGCCCTGTTCCTCCCCTGCAAACAGCCCATCCCTGTTTGTCCTTTCCTCTCTGGCCCCACTCCCCATTGCAGTTCCTGACTTGGCACCATGGGAACGTCCCTTGGGGAGCAGGATCATCCTACAAGTGCTGCAGGAATTGTCTGCAGGCTCCTGCAGTGCCTGGTGCTGCTCCCTTGCCAGAGGCACCCCAGGCCAGGGGGGGGCACATCTGGGCTGCTGTGTCTGGCTCTGGGGCTCCCTGTTCTGGGCAAGGAGGAGGAGCTGCAGAGGCTCTGCAGGACTGACAGGATGGGCTTTGGGGCTGGCAGGAGAAGCTGAGGGACCTGGACTGCTGGAGCTTCTGCAGAGGAGGCCCAGGGCTCATCCTGCAACTGCTCCAAGGGTGGTTTCAGAGAATCCCAGAATAAGCAATGTTGGAAAAGTCCTTGGAGATCATCCAAGTCCAACCTGTGCCCTGACACTGCCTTGTCTCCCCTGATCCTCCTCTTCTCCAGGATAAACAACCCCAGCTCCCCTCAGGAGCCCCCTCCCACAGGACTTGAGCTCCAGACCCTCCCCAGCCCTTGGTTCCCTTGAGGCCTCAGAGTGCCACCATCCATGTCCTTGGTGCTGGGGTCCCAGAAGCCCTGGTGACACAAGATCCTGCAGTGTCACCAGGGACCCCCAGTCCATGGGGCACCTCAAGGGAATTGTTCCCTCAGTTCCCAGAGTCCTGCAATGGCCACACAATTCCTGATTCCATTGCCAGGCTCTCCCATTGGCCTTCTTGGCCGTCACAATGGCTGGACTGGCAAGGCCCCTCAGTGTCCAGTGGCCCTGTGGTTCCAGCAGGTCCCAGACTGTCACCATGGACTCCTTGCTTCCATCCAGCCCCACTGTCCCCACAATGGCCCCTTAGCTCTGTGCTGCCATGTCAGGGTGTCACCATGGTCGTGAGTGCCACCAAGTGTCACAACCTTCTCCAGGGCCCTGCAGTGTCACAATCATCAGAGAATCAACCAGGCTGGAAAGGACCTTTCCTAATCTGGGCCCTGGATCCAGCCTGTCCTGGGCACACTGTGGCTCATGTCCAGCCTGCTGTCCATCTGTCCCTGCAGGTCCCTTTCTGCCTGGCTGCTCTCCAGCCACTCTGTCCCCAGCCTGTGATGTCATCCAAAGTGCAGAACCCAGCACCTGGTCTTGTTCAGTCTCATTGGTCCTGGATTTGGGCCCTGGATCCAGACTGTCCAGGGCCCTGCAGAGCCCTCCTATCCAGCAGAAACACTCCCTGGCTGGCTCTGATCCCTCAGCCAGACCTGGTGGGTATTGAAATGTGCTGGCTGGATCCCTCGGGGTGATCTGTTCCATGATCTGTTCCATAACCTTGCTGGGCACCCAGGTCAGGCTGACAGGCCTGGAGTTCCCCAGATCCTCCTTCCAGCCCTTCTTGGGGATGGGCTCACACTGGCACCTCCAGTGCTCTGGGACCTCCCTGCTGAGCCAGGACTGATGGTAAATGATGGAGAGCAGCTTGGGGAGCTCATCCACCAGCTCCCTCATCCCCCTAGGATGGATCCCATCTGATCCCATACACCTGTGAGCATCTGAGTGGCTCAGCAGGTCACCAACTGCTTCCTCCTGGATTACAGGGGCTGTTCTGCTCCCTGTGCCCATCTACCAGCTCAGGAGAACACTTGTCCTGAGGACAGCCTGTCCTAATATTGAAAATTGAGACAAACAAAATGTGGTTATCTTAGTTTTTTAGAAAAATCTTTAGTTACTATATTCCCCACTGCATTCCAATAACCTCCTTTTCTACTCCTTTCCCTATTATTTTTTTAAAAATATTTTTTTTTTTTTTTTAACTAAAACCAGGTTAAGTTCTAATTGAGCTTTCACCTCTCAATTTTTTTCTGCATAACCTAACTACATCCTTAAACACTTCCTGCATTGCTGGTCCTTTTTCCCCTGAGTTTCCACAAAAGCTCCATGGGCAGCCAGGACAGTCATTTTCCTCACTTGCTCATCTTTTCCACACTGGGACAGGCTGCTCCTTCCCCCTTATGATTACTTTCTTGAAATGTGTCCGTCCTTCCTGGACCCCTTTGTTTTTAAGGGCTGTTTCCTTTAAAAAAAATCAGTACCTGATTCAGTACTCCCCAAATCTGCATCCTAAACAGGCCAAAGTCTGCCCTTCCTATTTCCAGTGCAGAAGTTTTGGTGCTGCCCCTCCTTCTTTCACAGAACATTGAAAACTTGATTATTTCATGGTCACTGTGCCCCAGGCAGCCTCTGAGCCCCACATCTGCCACCAGCCCTTCTCTGTTTGTGACCAGCAGCAGACAGAGCTTTCCTTGGCAGTGGGAGTGTTACCAAAATTTGGTAAAACAGGAAAATCCCTTAACCCCAATGCAGCATTAAGGAGCAGCATTCTTTATTCAGCTGGATGCAGGGGGATAGCTCCTCCCAAAGCTGTGCAGGCTGAGCACAGGAAAGTTTCCTGTTCATTTTCTGTATTTTGCACACATATTCATTGATTGTCCTGGACTAAACACACAGATGATAATCATTTTCCCAAAATCATTAACATATTTCCCCCTCCCTTTACCCATGTGTTCTTCTGTCCTGGGGGTCTCTCTGGTGGTCCCTGGTGGTCGTGGACCCCAATGTTCCAGTGGGCCTGGCTGAGCTGGCAGGACACTGAGGCTGGTGAACTTCCAGTTCCCTTCTCACACAATGGGCACTGTGTGGTTTCCCAGGCCTGGGGTTTTTTGAGAACAAGTCTCCAGGTGTCAGCTCACCTGGGGGAGACAGAGCTGATCTTCTGGTAACATGAGGTGACAGAGTGGGCTGTGACATCACAGCTCCTGGGTTATGACATCACAGAGATCATTGAGCAGCTACTGAGCTGGGCCTCAGACTGCCTCTGTGACATCACAGAGCCAGCTATGACATCACAAGGCAGGGGTCTGACATCACAGAGCAGACTGTGACATCACAGAGTTGGCTGCTGTGACATCAGAGACCAGCTGTGTGACATTAGAGAATGGGGTGACATCAGCCATCAGAGGCCAGAACAGGCTGGGTGATGACATCACAGAGGGGCTGTGTGACATCCCAGCAGGGCTGTTTGAGGTCACTGGGTTGGTCACTCTGCCCCAGCTCCCCTCACAGTTTCTCCCAACAAGTCCAATGCTGTCCATGCCCAGCAGGGTCCCTGTCCCCTGGGATCCCCCCAGCCCACCTGGAGCCACAGCCTCCACCAAAGGATGTTCCACAGGATCCACCCCAGAGCCTGACATGGGGACAAGGGGCAGGGCTGTGTGACCAGGACATCAAGGATGGGGATTATCCAGGTCACTTGGGCCTGGTTTGGGTTGCCCAGGGCAGGAAAGATGTCTGGCAGCTGGAGCAGGGTCTGGGAAGGGCCTCCAGGTGGGGCTGGAGCCCTTGGGCTGTGAGCAGAGGCTGAGGGAGCTGGGCTTGTCCAGCCCGGAGCAGGGAAGGCTGAGGGGCTCCTCATCCCAGCCTGGCAGTGCCAGCCAGGAGGGGATGGAGAACACAGAGCCAGGCTCTTCACTGGGGGGCCTGGTGGGAGACAAAAGCCAATGGGTGGGAGGGGAAAGAGGGGAGATCAGCCAGGACAGGAGGAGATGAAATGAGTCAGGCTGGTTTCAGCATTTCCTCAACACCAAGAGCAGCCTGACCTCCCTTCTCCATCCACCACTGACAGCTTTGCAAATCAGGAATTGTTCTGAGCTGTTTTGCCCCACTCCCAGGATAAGCATCCTGATACAAGAACTTAATTGTGTTTATATCTATCACAGAACCACGTTTGTCTGAAATTAATTTTAGTGTGGAAATTAATTGTGGATGGTGGACTCATCAGATGCTGCTGGGACATTGCACATTGCTCAGGGAAGAGGGTGATTGTAATTAAATTGTGTCCTGTTCAACTGTGGTGGTTATTAAACTGTTCAAATGTTCATGAAGAGAAACTTTTGTGCCTCTGAGTGTCACCAGTTCCTGACCCCAAAGGACACAAACCTGATGAGTTGTGGTTCCCACTGCAGGGCTGCACTTGGACCTTGGACTAGCACAGGAGAGCTCTTCCCATCCCCAGAGCAGAGCTCCCTTGTTCCAGAAAGTCCCTGGCAAATCTGGGCAGAATCAGGGCAGGGAGGCTTTGGGGATTTTGGGATCTGTGCAGGGTACAGAAGGCCATTGTTCTGAGACTGTCTGCTGAGCAAAGGGGATTTAATATCCAGAGGAATGACTTTTGCATGCCATGGAGCTGTGCCTTTCTTGGCTTTGTTGGCTGACAACAAATGAACATCCTCTGTGTCTTGATTAGAAATCATCTCCTATAGTGTTCTAGAGGTGCAGGAGCTCTGCAGGCGTTTTGCAAGCAAAAAGAAAGTAGTCAAAAGCGACTTGCATTGAATGTTG
>JALJVW010002274.1:0-10398 GCA_024865655.1 Emberiza elegans
GGTGTCAGCCATGGGTTTAAGGGGAAATCAAGGATCTGTGTAGGGCAGCTAAAGACCGTAGGAAGGACTTATCTTGCTTTAATGGCCTAATGAGGGCCATGTTTACAGCACATGTCTTAACGCCCTATGATTTAAAATGTATTATGACCATGTTGTTGTCACCTAAAGAATACATCCTGTGAGAAGGGGGATGGAAGGGTTTACTAAATCAATTAATAGCAAACGATGCTAATAATGAGGCAAGGGCGGAATTGACAATCAACCATCTAGCTGGAGAAGGAAAAAACAGCCTACCAGATGATGAAGTGGCAGATATCTCCAGAGAAGTATTGGATGATATTAAAGAGATGGCTTTGCAAGCTTTAATCCAGGTATGGGATGGTAGCATCCCCCAATTTGGACTACCTTGGGTGGTTGCAGCTAAAGCTTTAGGACAATTAGACCATCTTGGGTGCCTGTTAAGTAAGCAAACCAATGCTACCTCCCTCACATTGAGTGGCCTGCTCTCAGACACAGAGACCATCAGACATGCCACCTTGTAGAAGAGTGATAGAGTTTTTACTCTGGGCACATGGGCATGGCTGTGTAGACTCTGAGGGCATGTGTTGCATGAACCTCTCCAGCCACAGCGAGTCAATCCACAAGAGCATTCAGGTACTGAAGGACAGGTTCAAGAAGCTTCAAGTGGAAAACAAAGAGTGGTTCAATAAACTCTTCCTATCCAAGGGACTAAAGGGCTGGATGATGTCTAGCTAAAACAAGACTATTAATTCTCTTAGTGGTTGTTGTTGTATTGTTAATTGTCCTGTGTTTGTTTGGATGTTTTTAGAAAGTCTTACAAAATTCTTTCAGTTCCATCTTTGTTGTAAAACAGAAAGGGGGAAGATACCCAACACAGGATCCTCATGGACTCCTTGGATGAGAGAATTGGAGGCCAGGATGGCACAAAAAACTCTCAGAGACTCAGTGTGGGAAGGAAAATCCTTAAAAGTACCGAAAAGTATTCTTAAATCCATAAAGTACCTTAAAAACCTTGAGTATCTCAAGGCATTAATGAGCCTCACTGAGTGTCAGTACAAAGCGCTCAGGGGACTCATTAAAGCAGATAATTGGCCATGAGGCCAAACCTCTCACAAACCTCTCAGAAACACCAAGGCAAAGAAAAAAGCATTAAAGTCCTTTGTTACTGAAAAACCTCCAGGGCAGTCCATTCAGGCCATGATTGCAAATTCACTCCAAGGCAAAAGCCCCCAAAGTCCTTTGGGTCCCTGCAGGGAGCATGCTGAGGGCCATTCCTGGCAAGGCTCCCCAGGGACTCCTTCCAGCAGATCCTTGAGGCCACTGGGATGTGGGCTGGGGGGGATGCTGAGGGCAGGACAAGGGGCTGACAGTGCCCAGCCTGGCTGGGGCTGTGCCAGGAGGCCCCAGGGCCTCAGGACAAGGTGTCTCCTCCCAGCCCTTGGTGGCACAGACCCCTGCTGTGCCCCAGAACACCAAGAACAGCTTCTCTTTGTCCCCCACCTGTCATCACTGCCTGCAGTTCTCTGCTCTGCCTGGGCCTGGGGACTTTTCTCAGTCGTGTCCCTCAGTGGGACCCATTAGAAGTCCAAGAAACTTTGGAGCTGGATTCTGACTTGGAGTTCTGGAGAGGTTTCTTCAGCTCCCTCTCAGGGACTGATGTTCAGAGCCTGAGCACAAAGCCCCAGAGCCTCATTAAAGTCCTTGTGCTGTGTCTGTGCTGCTGAGCTGAGCTGGGCTCCTGGCACAGAGGCAGCTCCTGGTAACCAAGAAGAGCTTCAAAAGCACATTTCTCTTGCTGAGCAGCTCTTCTGCCAGCCCAGCAGGGCTGGGGCACTGCCTGCAGCCAGCCCAGGCACAGCACAGAGGCTCAGAGAGCTTCAATCAGTCAGGGCTGGGAAGGTGCTGAGAAGTGCCTGGGGCAGAATCACTGCCAGCCCTTGGCACAGGAACCTCTGGCTGCAGGACAGTGCAGCTGCAGCTCCTGGAGTGATCTCCTAAAGCTGGAACATGCCAATGCCTACAGACTCTGTGAGTACAACTCTGAGAATTTCTGGTGCAGGGGAGGTGAAAATGCTCATGAAGCTCTGACATGCTGAGGGGTTCTGATCAGTCATAGAATATTTCTAAGAAAAGGATTTTGATGAAAATGAAATTTTTTAAGACTTTGTATTCAGTTTCCTACTATTGGAGAATGGCACATAGAAGGGGATACATATTAAAGGTTGATTCTTAATTATTAATTATGAATTCTGACAAGAGCTTGAACATCCAAACTGTTGCTTTTAGTGAACAATAGGGTCACAGGAGATCCCTAATGTGCTTGCAGCCACTCTGTCCATGGACAGCACCAGCATCACCTTTGCTGGAGCCATCAGGCTCAGGCTGAGCTGTCCTTTCTCCAAGCTGCAAACAGAACCTGCCCCCAGCCAGTGCCCTGCAAACAGGCAGGGTTCTGTTGGGCCAAGGAGAGCGCACAGAGATCTGGGGTCTGTGGGTGCTGGAAATGAGAAATCAGGCCCAGGGAAACTCCTACAGGAGGAAAAACTCCAGGAAGCAGAGAGAAGATCAGGCAATGAGAGAAAACAAAACCCAGCAATGCTGTGGCAGGGAGAGTTTAGAGATGCCCACAGGATCCCCTCCAGTGCAGCCCCTCCCTCTGAACAAGCCCCCTCCCTTCTGTGCCCCAGCCCAGCCTCTGCCCTCAGGGCCGGGGCTCCAAGGCGTGCAGCCCCTCCTGTGCAGGCAGAGCTGCAGCAGAGCCATGGGGCAGCTCTGCAGCCCCGGGCCCAGTTCCCTCTGCAGAGCACAGGGCTGGGAGCAGCTGCCTGGCCCTGGGGGCTCTGGCAGGGGGCACAGCTGGCTCAGGGTGATGCTGTCCCCAGTGCCCGGCTCTGGGCAATGCTGTCAGTGCAGCCAGGGAAGGAGCTGCACCTCCCTCAATCCAATGCCATCATAAGGACACTTGGAAGTCTCCCTGAGATTTCAGTCCAAGCTGGGAGATTTAATCCAAGGTCCAAACCTGTCCTAGAGCATCTCTGAATTGTAAGATTGATGGGGAAAGCCGGATGTGTTCACACGCTGAAAATGCTGTTGGGTTGGTGAAACGAGCAACGTGAGTCCTTGGCTATAAATGTGGAGCTGGGCTGTGGTGGATCCATCTGCTCTAAGCAGTAGTGGGTGACATTTTAGGGGAACCAGGGGAAGGTGATCACTCGCCACCTGAGAAAGGTTAAAGCCCAGGGAGACTGAGCAGGTCAGAATGACAGACCATCTCCTCCCACTCTCCACTCATCACTTTGCCTCACAGAACTTGTTCTGTTCTCCCTGAGTGCACAAGAAAGGCAGAGAGTATTATATCCAAAAACATCAGCAGTGAAAATTGGGAGCTTTTAAAGAAAACTTCAGATCTCTTAAACACTAGATTGTGTCTGTGTTTTCCAAGGGAGGGTATATGGGAAATGGCTTTGATTTTGGTTACAGTTATCTCCTCTAAATCTTCATTGTCCTTTCTCCAAGAACAGGTCCCCATGTCCAGCCACAGCAAATGTCCAACAGCAGCTCCATCAGGCACTTCCTCCTGCTGGCATTGGCAGACACGCGGCAGCTGCAGCTCCTGCACTTCTGCCTCTTGCTGGGCATCTCCCTGGCTGCCCTCCTGGGCAACGGCCTCATCATCAGCGCCGTAGCCTGTGGCCACCACCTGCACACGCCCATGTTCTTCTTCCTGCTCAACCTGGCCCTCGCTGACCTGGGCTCCATCTGCACCACTGTGCCCAAAGCCATGCACAATTCCCTCTGGGACACCAGGGACATCTCCTACACTGGATGTGCTGCTCAGCTCTTTTTCTTTCTGTTCTTCATCTCAGCAGAGTTTTATCTCCTGACTGTGATGTGCTACGACCGCTACGTGTCCATCTGCAAACCGCTGCACTACGGGACCCTCCTGGGCAGCAGAGCTTGTGCCCACATGGCCGCAGCTGCCTGGGCCAGTGGCTTTCTCAATGCTCTCATGCACACGGCCAATACTTTTTCCCTGCCCCTGTGCCATGGCAATGCCCTGAGCCAGTTCTTCTGTGAAATCCCACAGATCCTCAAGCTCTCCTGCTCCAAATCCTATCTCAGGGAACTTGGGATTCTTGCTATTAGTGCCGCTTTGGCTTATGGTTGTTTTGTGTTCATTGTTTTCTCCTATGTGCAGATCTTCAGGGCTGTGCTGAGGATCCCCTCTGAGCAGGGACGGCACAAAGCCTTTTCCACCTGCCTCCCTCACCTGGCCGTGGTCTCTCTGTTCCTCAGCACTGCAGGATTTGCTCACCTGAAGCCCCCCTCCATGTCCTCCCCATCCCTGGATCTGGCCCTGTCAGTTCTGTACTCGGTGGTGCCTCCAGCCCTGAACCCCCTCATCTACAGCCTGAGGAACCAGGAGCTCAAGGCTGCAATGTGGAGACTGATGGCTGGATGGTTTCAGAAACATTAAACTGTGGGCCAATTTGTGTAATAAACGTCATCTTCAACTTGTAATAAAAGTAAACTTTGTTATTTGTTGTTCTCATTTTTTAGGTTCTTTACCTTTGTTTTTACTATTTCAAATTGTCCAGAAAGAAATTTCATTGTTTCTACCATTTCTCATTCTCCTAGCAAAGTTTTCTGCAGAGATGCCCTTTTGTTGCCTTCTCTGGAGATGCAGCAGCAATGTCTGTGTGCAGAGCTGGGGCAGATCAGTGCTGGCCCAGCAGCTGTGCCCAGCAGCAGCACTTGGTGTTGCCAGTGCTGCTGCCGTGGCCCTGCCCTGCTGCCCTGGTGGCCCTGGTGTTGCTGTAGGGCCTGAGTGCTCTCGGGGCCGGGCACAGTCCTGGGGGTGGCAGTGCCGGGGCTGCAGCAGGGACAGGCCATGGGCACTGCTGGGGCAGCACTGACGCCTCAGGCCAGGCCTGGGGGCTCCAGGCTCCTTGCCCAGGCTCTCTCAAGAACACGGCCAGGCCAATGCTCAGCACAGAAACCCCCGTGAGCAGCCCCAGGCTGGCCGTGGGCAGGCTGGGGGCAAACAGCATGGCTGGGGCTCTGCAGGGGCCCTGGGCAGATGGGAAGGAGCAGCAGAGCAGGGGCTGATCCATCCCCAGTGTGCTGCACAGCCCAGGGCAGCATCCCAGAGCGTCCTCATGGAGCTGCCAACAACATCCCCCCTCTGCAGCCCTGGCCTCTCCCCCAGCTCACACAGGTGCCCCATCCTTGCAGGCACAGACACGGCAGCACTGTCTCAGCAGCCCCTGTTTGCATTGCACACAGCAGGCGGGAGCACCCCCATGCTGTTGCTGTGGGGACATGAACCTGAGGCAGCACAAATGCCATCAGCCACTGGGGCCAGCAAGGGCTGGGGGATGGCAAGGAAGTCACTCAGGTTTATTGTGACACACTTTTAAGGTCATCAATTCCAATGGGCACCCTAACACCACCCTGTCTGCCCTGAGCCTCCTCCAGATTATATAACCCCAGCTTGTTCAGGCCCTTTCAACCTCACTTCTCTTCCAGATCCCTCACCAGCCTTGTTGCCCCTCTCTGGACATGCTGCAGCCCCTCCATGTTCTTCTTAAATTGGGGGGCCCAGAACTGGGCACAGCACTCGAGGTGCTGCCCAACCAGTGGCCAGCACAGGGGAAGAATCACTGCCCTGCTCCTGCTGGCCGCACCATTCCTGATCCAGGCTAGGAACCATTGGCCTTCTTGGCCACCTGGGCACACTGCTGGCTCATCTCCAGCCTGCTGTCCATCAGTGCCCGCAGGCCTCTTTCTGCCTGGCAGCTGTCCAGCCACTCTGTCCCCAGCCTGTAGTGCTGCAGGGGTTGTTGTGGCCAAAGTGCAGGACCCGGCACTTGGACTGGTAAAACCTGACCTTGTTGGATTTGGGCCCTGGATCCAGCCTGTCCAGGGTCCTCTGCAGAGCCCTCCTACCCTCCAGCAGAACAACACTTGCTGCCAACTTGTCACCACAGTTCTGTGAGGCTCCAGAGTGCCACAAAGGCCCCTTTTCCCCATGGGACCCCTTGGTGTCAAAAAATCCCTTGGATCTTTGAGCTCTGCAGTGTCACAATGGATCCTTGGTTCCATGAGGTCTGGCAGTGCAGCAATGCTCTCCTTGGTTCCACCGTTGTGGGAGTCAACAGGAGACAATTCACATCCTTTGATCAGCAAGTCTCAGTTTATTGATTATTCGGCTTGTACATTTATATGCGTGTTAATAAGGCTCATACATATTGCAAAGCTAGAGCTCATCATTGGTCCAAGCATAAGAAAACAACCCTGCCCCTATTTCTACATTCCTGTGATAACTGTGGTTTCTTAAGCAAGGTTAGTTTCTATTCTAGCATCTTGTTATTTGTCTCTCAAGGACAGTAGGGTCTCCTCCTGATATCTACTTATAAAGACTTTTACTGTTCTCAGCAGCAACCACTGTTTGCTCATCTGGAAGGCCCCTGCTTGATCAGCAGGATGGAAAATCCCTGCTTGACCACTGTATCTTTAACATGGCCTCGCTCAGCTAACCATGTATTGACAAAACTCTCCACACTTCCCCCGTTTTCTGTTTGTAATTCTAACTCTTCTCTTGGTACTTGTGTATACTTAGTTCTAACAGGCGTAAGGTGTGCAGCTTCTAAGCGCTCTTTTACTATAGAAATTATTCTATTGAAGATACATGGCCCGAATGTAAGTCTGAGTATCAAGGGCTCATGATGATATGTGTCCTCAATGTTAGTTTCTAATGCTATTGCAGTGTGCATAATAAGGCTAGCAAGCAAAATATATGATCCCTTCATTTTTCATCTGCCAAATTTCATTTGATGACAAACCTCGTGGGTTTACTCCAAGGCCTAACCCACAACCCCCATTATGATGACTGCAGATAGGGCAGGCCCTAACTATAGCCATTGCTTCTGCTTTTGATATTTTAAATTTCTTTTGTAACCCTTTTGCATTCTGGTGAAATATAGAGTGAGCCTCCCTGGCTTGTCTTTGCCCTGATATAAGTGAGCTTTGCATGACTGTGACCAATTTATCTGCCCTAGCATTACCTTCACCCAGACCAATCTCCCATTTATGACTCCTTATATGAATGATAGCATATGCATGCTCCCTAATCTTTGTTGCCTTCTGCAACTGTAAAAACAGCTCAAACAACCTCTTGTTCTGTATTTCCTTAATCGACGCATCTTCAATTCCTTCCACTATCCCAACAACATACAATGAGTCTGTAACAATATTCAATGGAGCCTTTAAGTTCAACATTGCCCACACCACCGCTAACAGTTCCATGGTTTGCAATGTCCTATCCACTGCAACGGTGGTGATGTTATTCCATCTGTCTCTATGGGGCACCTTGCACCCAACAATGCTTCCTGTAGTTCCTCACTATTGTCCAGGTACCATTCCAAGGTCTCCTTCTTCATTGGCAGTCGTATCACTTCCGGCTCCCTTCTAATCACCTGCAATGTTCTCTGGCATCCTTTCTTTAATTAAGGCTGCTAGGATTTCAATTTTTTGAACTAAAGTTTTTGTTTGTTGTAAGGCTGGGGAGAGCCACTCCAATACCCATAGGGGACCTCACGCCTTGTGCTGCTGACCAAGGGCAGCTGGTGGTCTTCCACAAAATGCTTCTTTTGTCCAGCTCTTGGAAAAGTTCCAGCCAGCAACAATTCCTGCTGCTCACACCAGCCCTTTCCAAGCAGGACGAATTTCAGCAGCAGCCTGATAGCTTAGTGGCAGGAGAACAAAATACTCAGCTGAGCGTTATCAGCTCTCTGTCAGAAGCCACATCCTCAGCCCCTCATCTCCTCCAGTTGTCTCAGATGTGGAGGAAGCAGCAGGAAATCTCTGATCCTGGAAGGGAAAGCAGAAGGAGGAGAGGCAGTGGCCGGTCCCTGGGGCCTTGGGAGCAGTGAGAGCCATCCAAAACAGGATCTCTGCTGGGCTGTACAGATAAGAGTGACCAACCAGCAATGCTCTGTGTGAGACTGGAGCCATCTCTGAAGGTGAGCATGGAAATCTGACCTTGCAAAACAGAGAAAAAGGTGTCCTTGGGTATTTTCCAGACTTGGAGGGGCTCTGAGCCACCTGGTCTAGTGGAAGGTGTCCCTGCCTGTGTGTTCAATAGTTTATCTGAGTGACCCTGAGAAAAGTTCAAGAATTTCTTTTCCCAGCCCAGCGCTTAAAGAATGAGTCAGGGCTCTTCATTTCTCGGTCTCAAGGTTGTTTATTATTTCTTATCTATAAAATTCTTTCTCCTGCCCTGCCAAGGTCAGCTTAGCAAGACAGTCTGAGGCACTCTCCCACCCACAGGGCGGCTGTGTCTTATTATAGTGAAAACTACGCATAACATATTTACCTTTTTTCCCCAATACCTTTCACCCTTGTTAGACAGTGAGCTTCTACCTGTTATGTTTGCCCAATTATCCCCTCATAATAAAAAACAAACAATATTCGAGATAGCAACAATTTTAATTGAGTAGTTTAGAAAATATATAAATAAGGGATAATTTGGATCTAATAATAGTGCATAAGCAAAAGATAACCGTGGGGTACGGAGTGCAGGGCTTCTTGGACCCTTGCCACCTCGCGTACAAGCTTGCCAAGTGAAGATTCCCCCCTTATATGCCATGTGTTAATACCATATTCTCTCAGTTCCGGTTCGTCATCTATCTATCTCCGCCCTCATTAACACCTTTACTGCACATGCACCACCACTCAGTTTGGTGGTCGCACAAGTCTTTGGGGGTCGTCACTGATGAAGGCCTCTCCTCTTCTTCGATGTCCTTTAATTCACCTTTGGGTTACACATGCGCACCAAGCTAATACATCGTAAGCCAAGAGCACATATTGTTGCATCTACATATCGAAGCAATAAATCCCTTATAATTAGCATTTTTCTGGGACCCAACCAGGTTCTTGTTAATTTTCAGCATCTATATCTTCAGCTTCTTCCTCCTGTCCTTGTGAACATCTGCCGGGGGGGGGGGTGGAGCCCCTCCTCTCCCTCTCTTCTTTTGGCATTACAACTTTTAACTATTTTTATTATTCCCAAATATTAATTACGGTACCAATATTGATTATTCTTTCAATTTTATCAGCATGAATCATACCTATTTATCACATACTCTAAACCAGTCTGTAAGTGCCAACATCACTCAGAAGATGGATGCTAAGAAGAAAGAGAAAAGCGCCATGAGGCCAGGCCTGAATCCTCCATCTTGTTTCCAAAACCCCCCTGTACCAAAATCCTAAAATCTACATTTTCACCCTGTGAACAAACCATTCAAACATAAGTGATTCCCATGTCCCCACAAACAGGTGGCAGATCCCTAAAAGGGTCAAAGTCAAGCCACCAGGTGCTTTTGGCAATATTCCAGGACCTCCGAGCCTCCCAAGTGTTCTTGCAGCAGCTCTGGACATCCCAGAGGAATGTGCTGAGTTCCCACACCTGCCCACCTGTTGTTGAAAGACTACAAGTAAAACGCTGGGAGCACGGTAAACATGGTTTAGGGTGTCATCCGTGGATATGTATTGTTTGCATACTTTGCTTTAATTCATGGTGGAGAATAACTAAGAAGGAAGAGGAGAGACAATTGATTTGCTTGTTTTGCTATGGTTATGTATTTAGCCAGTTAACTGTAGAATGCATTGCTAGTGATTTTTTTGTGATCTTTAAGACTGGGAGATGGGACCCTTCCAGCAGCAATTAGATTAATAGAGAAGTCAGATCAATTGGTTCTTGCTGTATTGGCTATAGCACAAATAAGAGAACGAGCAATTCATAATATTATAGACCAGTGTTTCATAATTGATAGTTGTTGATTAAGAAATCTTATTGTGGTTGGCATATTCCTAAAATTCTGAAAAATATAGATTTATAGTATTCCGGCCTAACCTTTTTACCTGTTCTTTTTGTTTTAATTATTTCTTCTTAACCAGCCAGGGCTGGGAAATGGCATTTAAAAAGAGACAAGCAAACTCTGTGAGGGTATGGGTGCCAAGGAAGCTAAAAGCACCAGTGACTAGATCCCAGAATGTTACCTTTGCTACCGAGAAGACTGGCATCTCGGCCCTTGGTTGCAACCCAAGGGGCCTTGAGAAAGGTAGAAAGGTAGATTTCCTAAGGATTATTTTTACTGTGATCATTCTGGTACCCTGGGTAGTTGGCCAAAGCCAGAAAGCCACACTGGACAGAGTTTTGGCAATGAAAAAGCAAACAAGGCAAATACAAAGGAGAGCAGAGCAAAGAACAAGAAAAAAAGAGTCAAAAGAATTGGCTGAATTGTTTAAACAGCTTAAACAGCCCTACAAAAATTGGGACCTGTCAGCTCAAATAAGAATCTGTTTGTGGGATTG